>QLSR01000294.1:62411-73591 GCA_031780015.1 Citrullus colocynthis
AAAAAAAAAAAAAAAAAAAAAAAAGCCTTTAATTTTATTATGCTGAGTTGACGATTCTGTCCCTGAAAAAGGCTTCAAAATTTACGGATAAAAACGGTAATAGAGCAGTGGGGTCCAGAATTCTCTGGTTCCCAAAACCAAACGCAAAATCCTGGCCCACCAGTGCCTCTTTCTAGAACATGATTGGAATATTCAAAATTCCTAATAACAATAATAATTTTTTTTGAGAAATAATAATATTTTCATTTTTAAAGAGCAGCCAGGTTGGTCCACGTGCTTATACTATTATCATTCAAAGCCTTTACTATTCAAAGATGCTGAAAAGGTTTTATTTATTTTTCTCCTTCTTCTTTTTAATAAAGATGCTCAGAAGGCTAATTGAAATAAATAAATAAATAAAAAGAGGGCATGTACAATATGCCACGCCATGTTAGTACACGTGCTACTCACGTGAGGATAATTGCCATGCAATGCAATATCAAGAGCTGTTTTATTAGAGGAGTTTTCATTATCTTGCACTTTTCTGGGACAAAATTTGTACACTCAAATGCACACAAATTGTATTTTGATTGGATTTGTACGGACTATGTACAAAATATGCATTAAAAAAATTACATCATCCGGACTTCAAGTAATATATACACAATACATCACTGGATTTATTAAATTTGAAATAAGAAAGTGAGTTTTACGTCGTTTGACGTTGTAAATCAGGAAAAGAATCCATAAAAAAAAAATGAATCTCATTTGAATATCGAAAAGAAATAGTCATAAGGCTTCATAGAGAGCCAAAGCTTTAGCAAGCTCCACTGAAGGCTAGAACTTTTCCATTAGATTGTCATGGCTGGTAGTTAGAACAATTTGCTATTATAATTGATATATTTAGTCAATTTACGTGGTTGATGACAGCTTTAGAATTAAAGATTTATCTTTTATGGCAAGGAACAACAAATCCTCCATAGCTTTATGATTGCTCACTTCGAACATAAACTTTTATGGCTTTAGTTTTGAAACTATCTAAAAATCATCTACCAATAGAAAGTGGTATATCCAGAATTTTAAGTGAAGGGGCACAAATGTATATTAGGTTAGAAGTTTAGCCCATAAACCTTTGGCTTTGTGTTTATATATAATTTTTCAACTTAAAAAAAATGTCTAATAGGGTCTCTGAATTTTAGATTTCTTTGTTTAATTGATTATTAAAACGTCAATTTTGCATCTAATACATCTCTTAAATATTTGTAAATGTTGAGAATTAAACGTGATATCAACAATTAAATAATGTGATATCAAGACTTTAAATTTATTTTTGTGCTTAATAGCTACGATTAACTATATTTTTAAAATTAATGTATCAATTAATTAACTACAAATTTTAAAATTTAAGGGTTAGATAGTTACAAAACTTTTTGTCGTTCCATAAAACGGTTACTTTTTAAATATTTTTAGTATTTATGAAATCTATTAGATATAAAATTGAATTAATTTACAAGTATATTAGAATTTTTTAAAGGACGAAAGTCAAAATTGAAAGGTTAGAGATTTATATAAGTCCCAAATTTTAAATTTTAGAGACTTAACTTATAATTTAATTTTCATATAAATGTAATTTTAAATGCAATGATATATATATATATATATTAATTATTATATAATTATTCACCTAGACATCTAAAAAAAGCAATTATTTAATCAATTTTTGTAAAAATAATTTTTGAAAGATGCAAAAAAAAATAAAAAAATTAGTGTATATATATATATGAGAAAAAATGAATTTAAAACTTAATTGTTTGAAGTGTACTAAAATTTAAATATTATATAGATTTTTCAAAATAAAAAGAATATAAATATATGAGGTAAATCAAAATTAAAGTAATCTGATTTTATATTATTAATGCTATATTATTAATTAATTTGATTTTATACCATTTTGTCATTTAAAATAATTGTTTAATATATATATATATATATATATATATATGATAAATACTTAAACTGTTGAGAAAGACAGCAAAAGAATAAAAAGCCAAGAATACAGTCAACAAAACCTACGTGTTCAACTTGCTACAGTTAATTGTCCTATACTTATCTCGCAAACCTCTGTCTTATTCTTGAACTTGATTTTAACAAGCTTGACAAGCTTTTATAGAAGGTGACATGAATAGTATTGAGAGGAAAAACATGCTATTTTGTAAGAATAAGGGGATGGACATGACTGTTGTATCCCAAGCTTTTCAACTATTTGTTTCTCCAACTCATGTATTAAAAAAAAAAAAATTTAATATAAACATAATTCAATTAGTTATGCACACGTATACTTCGATGCAATAAAACCCTCATCTCGCATGTTTGAACCCAAAAACGAATCCCAAAACATAATTCACTTATGATTTATTTTTTCTTTCTAGCTTTATAAAAGGAAGATCTTAAAATTAAGAAGAACAATAAGATAAAAACCCACGACATCTATCCTAACGAGCATGATTATCCATACATAAATCTCATTTTCAAGTGATTTTTGATAATTATTCAAACATGAAAATATATAACATACGTATGTATCTATGTTATCGATTCAAAAAAATTAAATTCTTAAAAATATTCGAAAGATTCAAGAAAGTTTTCCTACAATCAAATTCTAGCTAACCAGAGTAATAAAAGTCTTAATTAAATAATCTTTCTCTAACTTGCATTAGTTATCAAGCATCGCATTGACAAATAAATAAATAAATAATAACAAAAAAATGTTGTTTATATGATTATAGAGTTTTTGATACACAACAAAGTAGGTAGTCATTTGTAATTAATCTAGTGGAATATAATTATTAAAATGACCTATATGGAGCATGTGGGCATCTAAAATTGTGATAAATGAGAATGAGGCAACTTAATTGTTTTGAGGGGCATTTATGAAGAATGTGGAAAGGGTCAAAATCTCTTTAAGTAAAATGTACATGGGCTCCCTCCTCTTTTGTGAATATTTGCACAAATACCATTTTCTTAAGGGATAATGTATTTGGAATACATTTTCAAATGTTTAGTTTAAAAAATAAGTTATTTTGAAAAGAAATTCAAGTGTTTGGCAACCAATCAAAATAAATTTAGAAAAAATGAGTATATAAAACAAGTTGGTTTGGGATAAACATATGAAACCAACTTTTAGAATAATGAATTTTGAGTATGTAATGACTAATATCTCCATAATTCCTCACTTCCACTATGTTATCGTGACTAATATCGTCCTCTGCCAACCACCTTACCTTTGGTGACCACCATTGATGGCCATTTTTCGACAACCACCACCTATCAACTATAACTACCATTGCTGGCAAACTTCAGCCACAACCTTTTGCGACCTTTGTCGGCCAACTCTGGCCACCACTTCCGTATAACCGTTGTAAGTTAACCTTCGACAAAACACTGCTAGCATACCTTCAACAATCGTTACGATCGCTGTCGACATACTCTAACCATCACTCTCGAAGACTATTGCTAACTAACTTTGACATCTCCAACGATCGCAGTCATCTAGCCCTGGCGATCATAACTAGAGGCCAACTTCAAATCACTATTATTTTAAATTATTAGTTTATAATATTTTATAATCGTTCTTTATAATAATTTGACATTAATAAAAACTGTTTTAGTATATAACAAACCAAATAAACTTGTATATAAAAATATTTTTGAAAAAGGTTGGCAAACACATATATGTTTTTATTTGAATAATTTTTTATCAAAAGTGTTCGAATGAAACATGAAATTTTAAAATAACATTTTTTTTCAAGTCATTCTAGACTGACTATAAAATTTTTCATTTATGATGCTTTTATAACCTCGCCTGACCTATTTCAGTGAAGAGTTTGGTAGAATAACTTTTAAGCAAAAAAATATGTACTCCTTAGAAAAACGCAATTAATAAAGTGCTTCAACTATAGTTTAAAACCATAAACTAAGCACAAAATGTGATGAAAATGAAATCTTAAAAGTCTCAAATCCAAAAATATTTATAGAAAAGTTAATTCACTTTGAACATTGCCAAAAATTCAACCCATACACATTATTAACCAAGCTAGAATCATGCACAACCAAAAATTATAATCACAACCAAATTCTTAAAGAATGTATAACAAATAAGATATTTATACCTTTTCTACATTGCAATGTTTTTAAAAAATCAAAATTTCCACAAAGATATATTATTATAAAAATAACTTTCAAACAAGTTTAAAAATAAAAAAAGTCGAAAAGAGCTCAATTAATTCTCGATGGTTCGATTTTCGACCTTGTAATCGTTGAACTGAAGAAAAGAAATAATCACCCTGATAGCATCATTCCACTTCCAATAACACAACTGGACCAACCATAGCCCACAATTAATGGGCTTAAAGTCTCAAAATTTTGGGCCTGAAAGTTTCTTACTGGGCTTCAGTTTTACCAGACCTAATACCGACTTGTCGTCTTAATGCTATATCCGTCTCCATCATTCCATTTCCGACACGTCGAGTCCGTTTGTTACGTTGTTGAATTTGAGAATCTTAGAGAGGCAAAAACGGCGCAGTAATAATGACCAAAATCGTAATTATAGGAGAAATGAAGGGGCAAATAGTTAGACGACAGTTGGCAATTCGATTTGACTGTCACAGCAATTTCGACAAAAAATAAAGACTAACAGTCCAACGCCATCGAACTCGGGCGTGCGACAAATGTTGGAACACGATAATTACTCTACAAGCGAGAGCACCGTATAATACCCCCAGATCCATCCTCTCTCTCTCCCCTCCATTTCTTCTTCCATCTCTCTCTCTCTTAAAATCTTTAGGCAAAAGCAGAAAGGAGTTTTGGTTAAGCTCTTAGCTGCACAATACGAAGAAGCCCGTAGTTACCGATACTGAAGAAAAAGGATTTGCAGCTCTCTTCTCTCTTTCTCTCTTTGTGTTCGTTCTTTTCTTTGTTTCTCTGTTGCTGGTTGATCGATTGAGCTTTATCGTCAGCTTGAAAGGCTGCTGAACAAGAAGAAGTAATCGTGTTTGTACGCTGATTTTGGTCCGTTTCGGTTTTCGCTTCAATCTTCTGCTTGTCTAGGGTTCTACGGACGTTATTGTTTTTG
This sequence comes from Citrullus colocynthis, assembly GCA_031780015.1. NCBI lineage: Eukaryota > Viridiplantae > Streptophyta > Magnoliopsida > Cucurbitales > Cucurbitaceae > Citrullus > Citrullus colocynthis. The sequence goes on from QLSR01000294.1 coordinate 67,522, forward strand.
ATTCTACTTCAGTTGTTCAACTTAGGTGAGGTTTTACTTTTTCAGATCCGCTGTTTGGATTCTTGGACTTTTGGTTGTTAAATTCATGTTTTGTTTAATTGCTGAAAAAGAAATGTGTAGTTGAAATCGTTGATTGTTGACTTCTCCAATTGTGTATTTGAATTTCCTTATGTTTCGTTTTCAACGTACTGTTGGTGCAATTGGTTCATCTGTTGAGATGAACACTGGATAAAACGTTGTATCTACTTGTTTCATGAAACTTATAGGATAGGTAGTGATTTTGGCGGGGAAATTCCATTTGAGTTTGCCTGTTTGGTGTTTATTGCTGTTTCTTTCGTATAACATTGATCTCAATTGAATTAGGTTGGGATATATGGCGAATCGAGTGAAGGAGGATGAGAAGAACGAACGGACTATTCGCGGCCTTCTGAAATTGCAGGAGAATCGCCGGTGCATCAACTGCAACAGCCTGGTACGCTATTATTACCTTTCTCATTATCATGTTTCGTTTCGTTGTAATTGCTCGAACTAGGTACAATAAAGCTGCACTAAATGAAGTTAAATATTCGTTTTGCTATAAAGAAATTCCAGTCGTTCCTCTTCACCCGTTCTTGATTTGGCTTCTTCGAATCGTAGTTCCATGAAAAGAAGTTAGAATGATCATTACTAGACCTTTTGTTGTAGTTTTCACGTCAGATTCAATCAATTTTATTGAAACACATGCAGGGACCACAGTACGTCTGCACAAATTTCTGGACGTTTGTTTGCACAACCTGTAGTGGAATACAGTAAGTGCGCATCGTTCTTGTTTTTGGTTCTTGTATTTCCGATTTCTCCAAAGACACGCAAATCAATGGTCATATAGTTGCATTAGTCTTATGGAGTAATACTTTCGTGTATCTTGTTCATTTAGTTGATATAAACTCATCTTATTTTACTAATCAAATAGCCGCGAGTTCACACACCGGGTAAAATCTATATCAATGGCCAAATTTACTTCTCAAGAAGTCAGCGCCCTTCAAGAAGGAGGAAATCAGGTATATGCTGCGCATGGATGTTACTTTTGTTTCTCAGAGATACACCTTTACATTGTTAAGAATAATGATTTTCTTATATTTTCCTTTTCTTTCATCTCTTTTCATGTTCAAAGCGGGCAAAGGAAATTTACTTTAAAGAGTTGGATCCACAGCGTCATTCTTTTCCTGACAGCAGGTCATTTTATTTTACTTTTCTATTTTTAGTGCTATGCTGTTATGTTAGTCCAAATGGGTGTTGTTCTGAGATGAACTTTTCTTTTCAGTAACGTTATGAGGCTCAGAGACTTTATCAAGCATGTTTATGTGGATAGGAGATATAGTGGTGATAAAAATTTTGACAAGCCACCGAGGGTAAAATCGGTGAGATGCCCCAAATCCTTCTTTGCTAATTTTGCTTATATGCTTCTGAAGTTGAAGGCAGTAACTTTTATCAATTGATTGTATTCTTAAATTGTGTAATGTTAGTTTATTATGATTCGACACAATCAAATCTTAATAGAATTCTTCTGTGATCCTATACAGGGTGAAAAAGAGGACTTTTATGAAACCAGGAGAACAGATACATATCAAGGAGGTTCTAGAAGCCCACCATATGAAGACCGCCGCTACAATGAAAGGTCTAGTCCTGGGGGAAGAAACTTTGATGAGAGAAGAAGTCCAGGATCTGATCACGAAAATCGGCAGTTTGGTGATTTTAGGAAGAGTCCTGCTCGTTCTGAGGTTGTGAATGATTGGCGTCGAGAAGATAGATTTGGAAATGGAAAAAGAGTAGAAGATGGAAGATTATCTGATGGAGATTCAAAAATTGGAGGCAGGTCACCTGAACAACCAAATGATCTGGATGCTTCCAGTCCCCCCATGGTACGGCCTGTTAGGGATATCTTGGGAGAGAATGTATCTCCACTTCGTGTAATTGAACCACCAAAAAGTAGTGGTACTAGCAAGGTTGCTGATAGCTCCGTGCACAAACAGGTGACATTTTCTTTCTTTTATATTTCTTGCAATTATAACAGATCTATGTTTCACATTGATATCCTTGTTCAATTACCCGTTCCCCTCTTTTGTCTATTTTTATCTGGATGATATTTTCCATCAATTCCCTTGTCAATAACCTTTCATCCTTCTGGGGATTGGTATCTGTCCATTTGTTTGAGCTGTTTTGTTTAAAATTGATCTTATTTGGTCTGTTCTTGTTATCATCTCAGCAAGAGACTTCTCTATGGCGGTAGCAAAGTATATATGTTTATCTAACTAAACGATTGGACTTGGTTGTAACATACATTACCAGGTTATAATATGATGAAATGTGGGGGCTTTTAGTTTGCTATATTACAAGAGTAGTTGGAATGATTTGGAGAATTATGCTTAATATTCAATTCCCATGGAAATAGTTTTAATTAGCTCCTCTTGTGAGATTGATTTGTAAATATAGTCACACAGTAGGGTTTTCATGTGAGAAACCTCCACATGTAGCAACTATTGATCCTCATTATCAATTACAACATTGTGATCTGTGCCTTGTTGTGCACCTCTTTGTTGTTAACCAGCGGGCTTCAATACTTATCACTAGCTCAGTCTTGAAATACTCTATCTTCTCTGCTACCCCCTCATAATAGAGCCACTTGTTGCGAGCTTTTGTAACATGCTACTTGCAAACCTGTCGGTATTAACACATCAACTGCCATTCCATCTTTGAGTGATTGTTATTAACTATTATATTAATTGAGATTACTATTACCTTTTTTCCATTGTTTTGGAGTGTACATATTTGAACTGACACCATGTATTATTTAAAATTTCAGAGAACTGCTTCTTCGAGTAGCTTAGGGTCCATCAGTGAGAATGTCGTGGAAACTAAATTGGAACCTTCTGGAAGTTTAATTGATTTTGATGCAGAGCCTGAACCTATTACTTCTGCGGTTCCACAGCCACCACAAAGTTCTGCTCCACAATCTGTAAGCGACAACAATTGGGCCTCGTTTGATGTTGCCCCCCAGGCACCTCCTGCTCCTGCTAATGTTGGCACATTAGAGTCTGTACTTTCCCAATTGTCAGTTTCAGGTTCTGTTCCTGGTGTTTCAGGATCACATGCTGCTACTGGTGCTGTACCTACTGCATCGGTAGGCAACATGACAATGTCACCAACTGGTTTTGATCCTTCTTTTCGATCAGGAGGGAACACCCATATGCCTCCTCCCTTTTCTGGCGGGGCACCTTCAGCTGCACCAGGGGCTGGCTTGTCAACATTTCCACCATCAGGTGCTTCAGCATCTGGCGCCTAATTTATACTTATATAATTCGTCCATATTGCTAAAAATGCTTCTCATATTTTCTGGTTCAGGGCAATGGTCTAACATGCAGTCGCAGACACATTCTTTATTTTCTGGTGGTAATTCTCAGCCTGCGGGCCAACAATTTCAACCATCAACGGACAGAACCATCAATCATGTGGTTCGTTTGTTATAGACTTGCTTGCCTTTCTATTTTCGATGGTATGTTGTTTATAACTAACTTTGTTCTTATTTTTGCTGGTCATTTCTGGTAGCCATGGAATGCTTCACATAATTCCCAAGGACCACTAAGCAATCCAGCAGCACAGGCACCTCAAGATTTTTCAGCTCCTGCGCAGGCAATAGCTTCTGGCGTACCACAAACTTCTTCACCCGAAGTAAAGCCAAGCGGGAGAAAAGAATTGCCAGCTGTAATTACTTTTCCCCCCTTCTCTTGGCAGTTGCAAATATAGCAATTAACCACAAAATTTTATCAGATCTAGCACAATGCAAAATAATTTACAAATATAGAAAAATTTAAATCCAGCTCTCAAAGTCAGTCAATGATAGACCATATCGCTATTAGGAGTCTATCACTGATAGATTTTGCTATATTTGCAATTCTTTAAAATGTTGCTATACACTTCATTATTATTCTTAAAATTGTTACTCATTGCAATTACACTTAATTATCTTTGGCTTGCGTTGATCTCCCAGCATTATTACAACTGACAATTTTCCAATCATATGTAGGACCTTTTTACCCTTAATTATTCGTCCTACCCTGCACCAGTTCCAGGGTGGCATACTGTTGCCCCACGCCCCATGGTATATGCAATGCCATATAATTCTGCAATGGTATTTTTTCTGCCTGAAACTCTGAAGTTTGATTTTTTGGTATTTTCACGAAGATTATATTGGATATGTCTCTGAACTTCCATTCACTTTTACAGTCCATGCCAAGTTTTCCACAATCTTCAACATCTACAAATCCATTTGATCTCAGCAGTGAACAATCTCAGGTATATTGATGTTAATTTTTACATTTGGCCTTTTGTAATATATAAAGTTGGTTGTATAATCTTGTCCCAACTGGTTTAGAATATTGATCTGCTCCTTCTGATATTCACAATTTTAAATTCTTGTACTTCAAATTCATGCCTACTGTTTTGTTAAACTTCCATACTCGCTTCTGTAAACTTCTCTTTTAATTAGTCAAACGCTATTTGATAACCATTCGTTTTTTGAAAATTAAGCTTATAAACACTACTTCTATGCATAAGTTTCTATGTCTTGTTATATCTACTTTCTGCTCATGTTTTCACGAACCTTTTATGCAGTTTCCTTCCATGGCACCATTGCAAAATGCTTTACCAAGTGGGCAACCTGCATCAAATTTAATACGCACTCCTGGCTACGGTAATCCCACATCGACATGGATTCCACACCAGTCACCATCTAACTTATCACAGTTGCCTCCCCAGGGACCATATCCGTCTACAATGCCTTCAAGTAAAATGATCCCATCCTTCAACATATACAAAAGATCTCACCATTTGGCACACATTTAATATATACAATTCTGCTATGTTATCTCAGGGCCCCCTTACATGGGACAGCATGTAGCCAGCAATGCACAACCTCACAGGTAATTTGTGTTTGTGTGTGTTTTCCCCATAATTTATGCATTCCTGTGAAAGCCAAATTAGTAGTTTTTGAAAGACATGATTTTGTTCTTGAAAATCTGAAATTCAAACGTGTGTATTTGAAGGTGATAAGCTTACCAAAAACTTTTGAGAAACAAGCATAATTTTCAAAAAATGGAAATCCAAAAATAAGGTTCCCGTTTGGTAACCATTTTGTCTTTGGTTATTAAAAATTATGCAATAAGCATTCATTCCATCTCTAGATTTAGAATTTCTTGATCTGATATCTTAAAAAACCAAGGTAAATTTTGAAAAAAGAAAAAGATAGTTTTTTTAGAATTTGGCTAAGAATTCAACTATTGTACCTGAGAAAGATATAAATCATTTGATGAAATTAAGAAGAATAAGTTTGATTTTTAAAAACTAAAAAAAAAAAAACAAAATGATAACCAAACTGAGTCTAAATAACTATCAAACTTGATCTAACTTATCACATGGAGTCCAAACAATTTTGATTTGGACTATGGGTTTTCACTCTTTGCGGCATTGAAATCCATTTCAGGCATCCTGGATTTGTCAACTACGGTAACGAGGGTGCCGCTAATGTGTACACGGATATGGGACAGCAGACAGGTGGTAGATTCTCGGCACCCGCTACTCCGAACCCTTTCTCGTCCACCGGAGGTAACCCATTTGGCTAGTGAGAGAATGGAATAGCCCTGGCATTGTCTTTGTCTTATTGTTCCCCATCAAGTCTGTGGGTGAAAAAGTTTTGGTATCCATTGCAATGCTCTTATCATATTCTGTTTATCAGTGAGATAAAATAGTTAAAAATTATCCTATTGGCTCTGTACATTTTGTTTGGAGAGGGGGAAAATTAAGAGAGAGAGAGAGAGAGAGAGAGCTGTGAGTCAGAAAATATAGATTTCAAATGGAGGCGTAGATTATTTTCTCTAGGCTACGGTTGGAGATTTTAGGTGTTAGTAAGAGTTTCCATCGGGTTATTTGTGCGTTTATTTTTACCTTTCCCTCTCAAGTTGTATAATTTTTCTTCTTGTTTGTTTGTATTTTATTTCTTCACTCCTTTTTTTTTTTTTTTTTTTTTTTTTTTTTTTTT
>QLSR01000294.1:73827-113780 GCA_031780015.1 Citrullus colocynthis
TTTTTTTTTTTTTTTTTTTTTTTTTTTTTTTTTTTTTTTTTTTTTTTTTTTTTTTTTTTTTTTTTTTTTTTTTGTTAATTACATAATTTGTTCATTGTTGTGAGTGTTGATATATTGTTTGGAGAAAGTTGTAGCAAACAGATCAAATTGCGAGCTTTGCAGCGTCGGTTTCAGTGAACTCTGTTTGTATACACTAAAAGATGTTGAAAGTTCATGTATGATCTTTTAGGCATATTTGATTAGTTCTTGTATTATTTTACCTTAAGCAAAACATTTGCCATATTTAGAAATTTGGTCCCTATGATTTAGGACTAAACTTTAACTCTTAAAATTAGGGACTAAATTTATAATTTAGCCAAAATATTTTTAGTTTTGAATGATAAATTTTACTAGCATTTTACATAATTCTTGCATAAATGATTTTAGACCGATCCTTAATATTAATGATAATCGATATAATTTAAAAGTTAGAATTTAGTTCATATAATTTGATTAAACACTCATATATAGTTGCTATGTTGGAGATTGTACCAAACTTCCTCCAAACCATAGTGATTAATTTGATTTGCTACGGATTGGTTATTTAATCAATCAGTCAAAAAAGCTCCTCAATTATTTATTTATTTATTTACAATGTTGTTTTTTAATAATCTGATTTCATAATAAGTTGGGCTTGCCGGTTAATAAGCTTAATAAGCTACTATATATTTACAAATGAGGTAATGTTGTAGGGAATTACACTTTTTCTTGGCTTTTCTATTTGTGAGATAAATTAAATCATCAAAAAAACAAAATAAAAATAGGCTATTGGCAGTTACATGTTTTGAATTTTGCAGTCGCTCCAAATCCAATACAATTTAATGGGCAAGGAATTATGGAGCCACGCATTGAATGAATGAGGGTTGGTTTTTCTCATACAGCTCCTACCACCATTTGCCTGTGCTTCCATATCACTGGAGCCACCAGCATCCATACTACAAGATAGATATATACACAGAGAGAGAGAGAGAGAGAGAGACCCGATTAGAATTTATTCATTACTTCTTGTGGGCGGTTGAAAATATAGATTTCGAATTGGTTTTCAGTTTTTAAATGGAGAAGATATTTCAAGTAAAGGGATATAGGATATTTTTTTGCAGTATCATTTTCTTAAAAATATAAATTTCAAAACCGAGTACGGGAGTAGAAAAGAGAATTGTCTTTCTTCTTTTATTTTCGTTTTCTCAAATGTTTTCTCATGTATGAATAATGATGTAGGTTTTTTGTTTTTAGCTTCTGGTTTTCTATTATGTGGTACGACCAAACGTAGGTGATCAACTACTTTTTAAGTTTTCGATTTTCCAAAAATAGAAAATCAAAGCATGTTTTGTGTAATAATTTGTTTCCTTTTTAATTTTTTTATATATACACACTAAAAAATAGGATTTTTTTTTTTTTAAAAGAAAAAATCTACTTACAGTTTCCAAAATCTGAAAACCAAGAACAGTTAGATTATCGAACAACTTTTTCAAAGTAAAATTGCGAAATGAGTAACGGTGACTGACTTTCAATTAAAAGGGAAGAAGAAAAACAAATGAAAGGAAACAACTTTTTTTTTTTTTTTTTTAAACAAATTTTTTCTAAGAAAAAAAACCTTCATTTTAGAAAAACAATTTCATAGATACAAACAAACATGTTTTTCAAAAAAAAAAAAAAGTTGTTTCTTTTTTTTTTTTTTCTTTAAACAAATTTTTTCTAAGAAAAAAAACCTTCATTTTAGAAAAACAATTTCATAGATACAAACAAACATGTTTTTCAAAAAAAAAAAAAAGTTGTTTCTTTTTTTTTTTTTTAAACAAATTTTTTCTAAGAAAATAAACCTTCATTTTAGAAAAACAATTTCATAGATACAAACAAACATGTTTTTCAAAAATAAAAGACAGAACGAATATCAAATGACACAAAATTTTGTCACAAAAATTTTAAGAGAATTTTTAAAAACAAAACGCAAAACCTCAAATGATATCAGAAAAAGAAACTTACGGTAAACACAGACCGCGAGCCATTCATTGACAATCCTAACCCAAGTGCTTGTCCATCCGACGTCAATTGTCCACCTGCAGAGTTAAAAATTAACCATCAGACGAAATCAAATCCGACTTCTGTTCCCTTAATAATCCTCAACATGACCCATAATAAAATCCAGAATTATGGCATTAATTAATGGGTTAGTTAGAAATTGGAATCTGAGTCGATGTCAAAAGTCGCCTATAAAAGGGTTTCATAGGAATCTTGGAGTTGGCGTTTATTGCCTATTTAAAGAAATGTCCAGTGGATTCAAAAGTCATGAGGAGTCAAAGGAGGCAACACTTAGTGGCAACTAAAGCTGGGTTTTTAATAACGGAAACAAAGATAAAGAGAAGGAACTTAAAGTCGGGATTCCATAAGTGAAAGTAGCAAGATTTGCTTGGCGTTTTAATGTCGACAATGGTCATTAAAAGAAATCATTAAAAAATGCATACGTGACTTTTGCTAGTGGATTTTGTGTAAGTTTGTATTGTTCAGTTAGATGTATTTGTTTTTCAATAATCATTTGTTTATTAAAAAGTAGGCTAAATTACCCAAAAAGAGGGGGAACAAGAAAAAACCTGAGCTTTATCATTTGTTTTAAAAAAAACACCTCAATTCTTTCAAAAGCTGCAAATTACCTTTAAACCTCTCATAAATATTTCAAAACTATCATTAGAGTAAAACTTAGAACTTACTTTGACAGTGATTGAGTCTCAAATTTCATTCCACTAACACTATCACACTATTCTAAGTCCTAATTTTCATTCAACATAATGATAATTTTGAAGCATTTATGAAACGTATTGAATATTATTGCAACTTTTAAAAATATGAGTATTTTTTTAAAACAGAAGACAAAGTTGAATGAATGACACTTTTTTTATTTATTTTTTATTTTTTTATTTTATTTTATTTTTTTTTTTGTAGTTCAGCTCAGATATGTATTATATTATTCTTTTAGTAAAGAACCTTGAATTAATGGACAAAAAAGTTGGAGCGGGGGAAACGTACTTTCGAATGGGATGATTTGTATTCCAACCAATCAAAAGCATTGCAAAGTACATTGCTCCGGTGGCGAAAACCAAGTGGAAAAAACCATAGCCATATGGGACATCATCATCTTCGTCCTGTTTGTCATCTTTCCTGAACTGCAGCTTTTATCAATTAACCCTCTTTTTTTTTTTGGTGGGAATAATAATGATGAAAATAAAGCTTTTTGAGAGTGCAGAAGAACGCACCTGGAAGCATTTAGAGTCAATTCCGGTGGAGAATGTTGCTATAACCATTGCGAGTACAGCAACGATAAAGCTCTGTCACACGCGTTATGATTGTTGTAACTTGTGTAAGAAAGAGGTGGAGGAAAAATATAAACATATCATAAAAATAGAAAAAATAGAATATTTATGTTATTTGGACTTTTAAGGAGAGAAATGGGGAACTACATCCAAAATATTTTTGCCTTGACTTTTTAATTTTAAAATTAGGACTCGGACCATTTCTAAAATCATTACCAACAAACTCGTGAAATCATTTGTAAATAAAGAAAAGATACATCAAATTGATGATAAGCATTAGTGTGCCGAGTAAAAACTTCTTTAACAAATCAAGAATATAATTTAACTTTGGAAAACAAAAGCCACATTACATCGATTTGATTTTATTAACCCTAAGTTTGTTAATTATTTGATTTTTAAAAAATAGTTTTTTGTTTTATAATTTAACTAGAAATTTAAATGTTTATCGAACAAATGTGAAAATCATAATTGAAAAATTGCAAGAAAACAAAGAACAAATTATATCGCTATCGAACGAGTTTTAAATTTTCTGATGTTGAAATTTTTACTTGTTTTCCTCACACTTTCTTTAGATTAGTTTCCACATTTTTTAATAAAGGTTAAAATTCTTAGTCAAATTCCAAAAACAAAAATAAGTTCTTTAAACCCATATATTTTGTTAGTTTTCAAAACTTGACTTGAATCTTGAAAACTTTTGGAAAAAAAGTAGTTAACAAAACAAAGAAATTCATCCTTTAAACTAGTGTTTACAACCTAACTATTAAAAATAAACAACCGAAACAAATGATTATCAAACAAGGTTTAATGTTGCTTGATAATTGATAATGCATTTTAGAAGTAAATAGATCCAGAAATGGATGGAAAAGGAAAAAAAAAAAAAACTTACTATAATGGTAAGCCAGTCGGTTTTGGTCGAAGTCTCCGCATTTCTAACACACTTTCCTCCTCCGGGTTCACTACAAGAAAATTGTCCAAATTAGTGGCATTTTCAAAATTCCTAAAAGCCTAACAGAATTAATAACAATATTAGCGACACATGAGAGTAATGTTGTAAACTTTGAAGGTGAATCTGGAAAAATATATCTCGTACCATATCAACTACAGGAACCGTTGTTAAGAATACCAATCTCTCTTCTAAAATGAAATCCGAAGTTGGCTTCGTAAAATGATGATGAAGGCATGACGTCGCCTTGCACTTGCGTTTCTTAGAATATAAAAGAATTGTGTGGGTGCCCTTGGACCGAAGAAAAAATAGGCTCCTCACCATCCACCCACACTCCATAGGAGAATAACGTAAATAACTAATAGTTTTTTTTGAGCATATTAATTATGAATTGGTAGGACTTTTGTAGTAATAAAAAGATATTTGAGTTCTAAAGAAGCACTTAACTAGTTTTTCTTTTTAAAGAAAAAAAGAATACTTATAGAAAGACTGCTTACTTAAAAACACAACGTTCAAAGGTTATTTCAAACTCATTAAGTTCTAATTCAACCTGAGGTATATACATTTATCCTAAAGGTCAGACGTTTTAATCTCTACCTTTACCTACACATTGTTGAAGATATATCATCAACTAGATGTAAGGACTAAACTGACACTCATGATGACTATGAGAGACGGGGATAAAAGAAGATCATTATACCTCCTAATGGCACACCAGCAGATAAATACTATGTAGAGCCCCATCAGACCCGGTGTCAAGATGCCAGCATTCACCTGATATGGTCTTAATTAGTTAAGCAAAGCAGTCATACACCAAATGATTCAGTGACAGGGAAGTCTACGAACGGATATCTAAATTGTGTTGGAACTTACTTTTGGATGGAGAGAAACACTGGTCATGAGTTGGAGTAGTACCAGTGTCCACGTAATGAAAAAAATATTGAGAAGACAAGTCGGCTGTGGCACATACCATATGTACATCGAAATAATTCCCACTAAACAGATGACATATGCCATTGTTGCAAGTAACATGATGTGTATTTGACTGCAAGAAAAATAGCTTACATTTAGAAAAGTGCTAGTGCAAAACCGTAGCCTATTACTTTCTCATATGTAATGCCATCTTTCTTTATCATTTTTCATATACATTGAATCTTCAATAGAGCAGTCTGGGTAATACAAACACAAAACATCAGTTCAGGCTATAAGAAAAGAATCTGATATCGCTGTACTTGCCAAATGATAGGGGCGGAAAAAAGTATCACCCCAAACGTTAGTTAAAATGCAAGATTTAAATTTAACTGTCAGAACGTTTCTTCAATTACATTTTCAAGATTCATCTAATATATATATAATGTATTCACTTTTTTCGGTAACTAAAATTCACGCCTGCGAAAGTACTGCAAATTGTAAAGTATTTCAGAGCAAAATCAAAACTGTACATAAAATTCTTTTCCAGAAAGGATTTGGTATACAATGAACGAGGTAACGTAGCTTACCATCTGTCTGCAGGCTTGTCGGATTGACAACAATCATTCAACCATGTTATAAAGCTTATCACACTTACAAGCTGAATCAGGAGAAAGACCCTGAAAATGGTAAAAACTTTATACGTCATGTTCCAGCAATCGAAATCTTCTTGTTAAATTCAAAATATATTCCACCAGCTTCTGAAACAAAATTTGAAAGTTTGGGTAAACTTCGAAGTAATGTACATCGGCGAAAAAGGAAGTACCCGGCACCAAAATGAGCAACGTCCCCTGCAAAAATATGCATCAGAAGTTTTTATTAGTTAATTTAAACTCCTTTTTGGGGGGAAGGGGTGAGGAGGGACTAACCATATAGCCGAATAACGGTGGCAGGGAGCACAAAGGGGATGATTATGAAGGCAATCCATAAGATAATCTTCGCAGACCACCATCCAGAATGCCAAGTACTTCTGCGTCCTCGCATCTTTGAAGTGCCAGTTGTAGACAGAAACATGGTGAAATAAAATATCTAAAATAGACGTTAAGGACTAGATTTTGACCTTAACTTGAAATCAAACTATAACTCAAAGACAGATGATTCTTCTCATGCGACTTCAATTATTTGAAGGATACAAAGCAACCCAAGCTTACACGAAGAACTCCTTCAGCACCTAGACAATCACGCGCCCCGTGACATCCTTTTAATCCTATGCCCATTCTCAACACGTGTTAGATTCCAACAATTAGTTGTAGAAAATGGCTGAAAAAGATTGTTGAGATAATGCCATGTATAAAAAATTGAAATGCAATGCATTTCCGACTCTAATCCACAGGCTAAAGATTAAGTAAAATCAGTACTACTTCGGACGCCAATCAAACAAACGATCATTTCCCTCCCTAGTTACTTTTAAACATGTTCATAGATGAAAATTGCATTAAATGTTACTGAAAGAAACATGTGTCATAAATGGACATGAAGCTACAATTAAACAATATAAAGGAGATCATAAGGTTGGGCTGAATAGAAAACCAGGAAAATTGCAGTATCAGCCAGAAAGATATGAACATGTATCAGAATTTTGTAGTAAAAAAATGGTTAGGAAGAAAGCAGTCTTACTTTCCATCTCCGTCAATGCGCCACGGCCATAATCCCGGACAGCCCATGCCAACAAATTAGCAATTAGAAACATTAAAGCATAAATATATCTTGCCATCCAAGGATTGGACCCATTGCGAAATTGGCTACACCATGTATCGGCCTTAAATATGCGGCGACCCTCATTGGAGCTTCCTCCGCCGCTAGTCTCCATGTCTACTTAAAGCAGGCTACATTTCATCCCATAACTCGCTGTATAGTATAAAATCAATCTGGGTTTTCACCACTGCTTGCTTCTCTTCCCTGAAGCAATTACAAAAGAGTTGGAGGCGGTGCGGTAAGAAATCTCAATGACTAAGCGTAGAAACAAAAGTCCAAAATTAGATATGTGAACTGTGGGTTAAAACTGAAAATTACAGTTTGGAGAGCTGAAATAGGAAGTTATGAAATTAACTTATTACTGCGATATATCTTTTGCTTTCGTTCTCGAGATCTGTCGTCTTAAACCTATGGAGCAGTTTATGATGGATCAAATCAACGCCATCAAAACCACGTTAGACGGTTTGAGTTAATTTCAAGTTTCATCAGAGATCCTGTGCCGCTGCCATATCCCTCTCTAAAAAGAAATTAATTAATAAATAAATAAAAATCAGGACCCCTTCCGCCCGGCACGGCATCACATGCGCCTTTCGGCGATCAGCAAACAACCCGAAATTTCAACTCTATATTCCAGAAAAGCTGGTTCGTCGGGATACGTGCGGGCATCAATCATCATCAAGTTTGGGCAATGAGCACAAAAGAGACTATTTCTTGAAATGTAAGTCCGCTGCAGGGGAATAACGTCTACCAAATTCTCCTTCTATGACGATTATACCCCCGGATTGAATTTAAATTAGGACTATAATAAAATAACCATCGATACTTTAACTGTCAGCATGGTAATTGCATCTGTGTGGGCTCGGCTCTATGATCCTAGACCAAGTTTCGCTAAGCGGTACTGTACAGGCATGGAAAAAGCAGGAACTGCAGAAGACCAAATTTGAAGCAAAATGATTCTTCGTTCATCAGTTTCCCTACGGATGGCATTTTGCTTTACTTAAAATAATTATCTCGATCAAATTAGCCTCCAGAAAAACGATTTATACATATTTCAGGACAATAACTTCTGACGAACTGTAACTATATACCGTAATCTGATTGTGATAAGCATAGATCCAATCGCCGCAAAACCTTCTCTTCCTTCAGATTGAACACGAAGAATAACTACTACATAGAACAGAAAGAAATATCTACCGGAACCGAAGAAACTATTCATTGGCCGGCAACGGAGAGAAAATAAACGGAAAAAAAAAAAGAATAACTAAATTTCTCACAGAGGAAACCACTTGACGAAGAAATGCAGTTTCTGTACACATTAGTTTCCGATTAAATTCAGAAATCAAAATTTCGATCGCAAATACTAAAACGATCCTTTACCACAACACATTCGCGCTCAATCCGAATACACATTTCAGAGCAAAGAGTTATAAACCATATAACAACCAGCAGTCATCTCAGCAGAAAGCATAGTAAGCAGTTAAACTAACTATCCGATAAAGAAGAAGAAGAAGAAGAGACGTACCTGCAACGGATCCAGTTACTGAACTCAAGAAGAGAAGATTGAAGAGATTGAAAATGTTAGTCCAGAAAAGGTGGATGTTCGCCTTCTTCCTCCGGAAAAATTCTGCACAAAATCTCTCCGGAAGGAAGAAAGGAAGCAGAGAGAGAATCTGGAATTTGCTTAAGATTTTTGGGAGTTGAATTATATAATATGATCGAGAGAGAGAAAGATTGCTTTCAGGAAGGTTTGCTCTGTTTCTTTTTCCCGCCGTAAGCTTCTTGTTTCCTCTTCAGCCCTCTTTCTCCTCGTGACGTCCAATCTTATGAACTAAATTTCAGCTTTAAACTGAAAAGGTAACTAAATGAATCCTGATTTTGCTCCAAAAAAAAAAAAAAAAAGAAAGAAAAATTTGTTAGGTGAAATTACAAGTTTACTCTCAAATTTTTGATATATTAATTAGATGTAGATTTTAATTTAATGTCATATAATCAAATTCTGAACTTTCAATTCATTATTTAAAAAAAAATATATATTAAAATTGTAATTCTAAAAGTTTATGGACTAAATAGATACTAGTTTTGAAATCTATTTGATCATTAACCTTAGAGTTTAAAGACTAAATTTGTAATTTTGAAAGATTTAATTATCATAAATTTAAGATTTGTATTGATTTGGAGAAAAATTTTTATTTTTATGTGTAACTCAATCTTGTAATTTTTAATTTTGTTTCAAATAAATTAATGAATTTTAAAAGTACTTAATAGTGAGGGATTGAATTGTGTTATTTAACATTTAAAAAATAAAATAAAATAGATAATAAAGTGGTGTGGTTTAGCTATAATGACTAAAATAAATATACTATCAAAATCTTGACTAATTAATTTTTATAATTTAGATTTTTTTTAAAAAAAGTGTTATATGCTTTCAATTTTTTTACCACATTTTTCATTAAGTATGAAGATTAACAACTAATTCACAAACAAAGTGTGTTTATAAGCCTCTCCCTCCACATTGGAGTCTAGCTCTTCTTGTGTTAGTGTGGATAGATGGTGGAAGGCCCTCTGGTCCTTAAAAATTCCAAATAAAATACATAGCTTATATGTAAAATGTATCACAATATTTTGCCATTCTAATCCCAATCTAAATAGGGAAAAAAAATCTCAATCTCTCCTCGTTGTATTTATTGTGGTAAAGATTGAGACACGATGGAGTATATCTTTATTAAATGTAAGAGAGCTAGAAGTCTATGGCAAACACTGTGGGTGCGCTCGTGGTGCCCGTAGCAGAAAGGGTGGACTCTCTCTGCCACAAATTTATTTAAAACCAATTTGGATTGACTAGAATTTAAAATACACTTCAAAATCTATTTTGAGTACTTGCCAAATATAACCTTAAACTCAATGTGGACCATTCTTGCTCATCACGGGTAACATGAACATGGGCCGTGTGTTGAGAGATTCATTCGATCGGATGGTGGCAATCTGATCAAAGCTTGTTGAGTCTTGTGTTGATTAGGTGTTGCTTAGTAGGCTCCAAATAGCTAGTTTGAGGTTAATGGTTCCTAGTGTAAATTAATTCCTCTTACAAATCCTTATCATTACTCGTCCAAATTATATATTAAAACTATTTTGAATGATAGGTGAAATTATTTAATTACGATAGGAATATGAGACCCAAATCCTAATTTACTTTTGACAAGCAAAGGGATGAATGTTTGACCCCAAAGCTAAGTTTGATGCATACATCTATTAAAATTGAAACACAATAATAACATTTCAATGTAATAATAGTAAGATTGAAAAAAGGACAACAGTGGTTCTTGTTGTCAAAAGAGGTGAAAGATTATTAAGAAGAAAAAAAAAGGTCAATAAATGCTTGAAATTGGCATGTAATATATTTTGCCTTTACATACATATAAACAATAGAAAAGAAAATGGCTTTTTCATAAAGAATAACTCAAGGAAATCAATGAAACAGAAAGAAAGAAGTTGCTTTTTTTTTTTTTTTCCTTTCCTTTTTCTTTTTTAATACTTTAGTTCTATCATAATTTGAAAGTCCTTTTAAAAGTACCATTCATTTCAATTTCCATACTCTTTTTCTTAAGTCCACTAAATTTTGCTGCATCATCACATTTATACATTCTTGTTGAAGCTTCTTTTCTTATATGTGCAACTTGTAATAATGTGGTCTCAACTACCAATGTTTATTCATATATAATTTCATTTATGACTAGATTTGAAGATGGTTTTCTTTTTGAGCTCATTGGGAATGAAGATTTGAATTTTTTGATTTTTTGATTCAAAATATATGTGTCTTAAACCAATTCAACTATTCTCAAATTGACAATAAATAAAGAAAAAAATTTAATGATAATGATACATAATTGAAATATTACTATCTAAAAATATCAACATTTATTGTTTTTAAGCCAAAAGAAAAAATAATTAATAATTTAGCATATATGAGGCAATTTTCTTGCCACATGATCATGTTCATGTATAATTGATCTTACTAATCCAAGACACCATAAGAGAGGAAAACAAATAAAATAAAATAAGATATATAATATTAAGTTCAACCTCGAAATTACTTTGTCACATTTCAGTATTACTTCAAACTTTGCTTCTAATTATTTTAAATGAATATTTGATGGTATGAAATTACATTTAAACCTTTAAAACAAAATATATATTAAAATAATTTTAAATAATTAAAAATATCTTTAAATATGACAAACATGATTTTAACTATTTTCAAACCACCCTCAAATATGTTCTCTTTTTAGTTTCATATTAATTTTTTTAAACCTTCTCTCTTGTTAATGAAGCCAAAAAATTCATGAGGTCCGCAATTTTTTTTTTCTAAAATTATGAGTTATATGCACATGCTTCTATGCAACCTAAATAACAATAATAAAAAAAATATTATTTTTAAATATAGCAAAATAAGCTAAAATATTTATAGATATAGTAAAATGTGATAGATAGATAGTTATAGACTATTATCATTATCACTATTTTACTATATTTAAAAATATTTTTAGTGGTTTTGATGTTTAAAACAATTACTCATAATAAAATCTCAACATTTTTATATAATTATTGAAATCTAAAATGACCTAAGAGAGATGATCACTTCTCTACATGCTTCCATTGGTAGATATTTAACTTTTGAGTTAAAATATTATTTTGGTTCATACATTTTGAGATTTGTTTAATTCTAGTTCGAGCGTGGTTTCTAAATGACCAATTTTAAGTTTGTATGTTTATTCAATCTTAAGTTTGATCCTTTAAAAATTTATCAAAATTAGTTAAACGAAAATATTTATTTTTATGCAAGAAAATACCTTATGGGAATATCTTTTCAAAATCTATAACCATCCTAATAGATAATAAAAAGTACTTTTTAAAATGAAAGTAACAATGAAAAAATAGTAGAAAGACTAAATTTAAGATTTATTGAAAATAGAAAGACTGAAATTAAACATTTGAAAGTATGAATACTTACATGGTATTTTGACCTATTTTTATATAAAACAATATTTGGCAAATTGAAGAAAATTTTTTTATACATATATATATATATATACTTGAGTTAGGTCATATTTCATGGTCAAGATCTTATTTATTAATGAGAATTAAATAAAAATAAAAGTAAATGAAAATGAAAATTATAGACTTCGTTTAAAACTATTATGTTTACAATTATTATGGATTGACCTGATGGTAACTAGAGGATATGATCTTGATAAAAGGTTAAGAGGTTATGAGTTCAATATTTATTAGTCACGTATCTAAAATCCGACATGTTTCTATGGTGGCCACCTACATCATCTTTAGGTCATTGCCACATGGTTATTATAACCCACACAAATCTATACTAAAATAGTTTGCATCCCAAATATGAAGAGTATTACTATAACTTGACCTAGAAGTAGGTATGTTTGTTGAATTACAAAGTGGATGTCATCTTTATGTTTTCAGTAGTGGACACGTCCGACGTATCTAGGATTTAATATCCCAGGAGTTTTCATGGTGGTCACATACATCGTTTTTAGGTCATTATCATATAGTTATTAATAACACAAATACAAACTATTATAACTCAAACTAAAATAGTTTGCATTCCAAATACTAAAGAGTATTATTATAACTTTTAAAAGCATAAAAATATTTTTGAAATAAATGACGAAGTTTAAAGTTATTTTTGGTATAATTGATTTAGCCAAAATAATTTTGTCGTATTTCTTATTGGAAGTTGAAGTTTACGTAATAAATAAAGAAAGTAGAAAGAAAAGTAAAAGTAAATTTCAAAAGAAAAAAAAAATGTTGAGACCCACTAAGATAATTTAATGAAAGAGGCCTAAGACTTGGAAGTACTTATGCTTATTGAATTTCAAAAGGTATATAATCTTTATATTTTGTCGTTTGAATCTATTTTTCATTTTAGACATGAAATGCTATATTCTTTTATTCGGAGTAAAATTAGTGTAATTATATTAGGTAATATTTTTAAAGAAAATAATTAAGTGTATAACAATATTTTAAAAAATTTGTAAATATGGCGAAATCTATCAATAATAGACTAATTATTAATAGACTCATATATAGGAATCTATTAGTGATAGAGTCAATTACTGATAGAGTCAATCATTGATAGACCTTGCTATTAATATGATCTTTCACTAATAGACGAAAAATCTAAATTTTATCAATTTATAAAAAATTTTATATTATGTTATATCTGCAAATACTTTAAACCAATTTCCTAATTACTGACACATACTATATTTCACACAAGTTTCACAATTTATTTTTCATTCAATTTTATTCTATATGCCATTTTTCGATATTTTTCATTTATAAAAAATAAAACAACTGAAAAATAGGTTAACAACTTGGGACCTTTTTTTGAAATATTGTAGTTAGTAAAAATAATTAGGAAAATATTGTAGTTTGGAAACTATTTAGGAAAATATGGTAGTTTGGAGGAGAGAGAAGATTGGATAGTTGAGAGAGGAGATTGGATAGTGGAGAGAGGAAAAGGTCGAGACCTCGACCTTCGACCAAGGCAAAGGTTGAGACCTCAACCCTCGACCAAAGCAGTCCTTCGACCAACGCAAGGCCTGCTTCGACCAACGCACGGCCTGCTTCGGCTAACACATGGAGGCCTGAACCTTCGACCAACGCAAGACCTACCTTCGACCAACGCAAGGAGGCCTCAAAGTTTGACCAACGCAAGGTTACCTTCGACCAACGCAAGGCTACCTTCAACCAACGCAAGGCCTACTTCGACCAACGCAAGACTACCTTCGACCAATGCATGGCCACCTTCGACCAACGCAAGGCTACCTTCGACTAACGCATGGCCACCTTCGACCAACGCAAGGCTACCTTCGACCAACGCAAGGTCGAGGCCTCAACCTTTGACCAATGCAGACCCACGGGTGGAAACTTTTACAGAGATTCCGTCCTCCACAGGTACCGTCGCGTCGTTGCAGAGAATCTGCCACAGGTCCCGTCGGGTCGTCACAGAGATTCCCTGCCGCCGCTGTGGCTGCCGTCGCCCGTGACTTATGGTCGAGGGTTGAACCCTCGACCATGTCTCTTTAAATTTCGCCGAGACCCTTCTTCCTCCCACTATTTCTTCTTCCAATTCCTTGCGTTTACTCTTTCATCCGAGCACTCCCTTCTTCCAATTACTTATGTTTCCTCTTTCATCCGAGCACTCCCACATTTCTTCTTCCAATTCATCCCACTATCTCCTCTTCCTCCCACTATCTCCTCTTCCAAATTCATCCGAGCACTTTCTCTCTTTTGCACAAATTCTCACAACTTCTCCACTTTCTCCAAATTTTCTCCCTCTTTTTTTCCTAAATAAATCCACCAGAGCAACTTAGAGTGCAAAGTCGACGACGCCAACCAGCTCGAAATCGGCGACGTCCGCCTGGAAAGCAAAGATCAATCGTTGTCACTTCGAGAAAGAAAAATAAGTAAACCATTACTGAATTTGTAAGTTATCATTTCATTTTCTGATATTTATATTATACTAGACATACCATTTAAATCTAAATATGTCATTTTAATGTTCGTATTTATTTTGTTAATAGTGTTTGAATTGAATAATATTTATATACTGATGTTATGAGTTTTTATAAGTTAATGTTCTTGTTTATATTATATTAGATTTATCATATTAATATTATATTAGATCTACCATGTTAATTTTTTTTTAAAAAAATAATATTGATTTTTAGAAGAAATAATATTGATCTTTATTAAAATAAATAATATTAGTTTCAGAATTTTTTAAAAATAATATTACCTTTTAATGTTCTTTTTGTTTTTTAAATTTAGTATTACAGTAAATTCTAATTTTTTTGTACAAATTTATATTTTCGTTGCATTTTAGATATTATTAGATTTTTTTAATATTAGAGTTTTTAGTTAAATAACTAGTGATGTATATTGTTGTTTTCTTCTTTTTAGAAAATGGCAGACAAGTGTTTGGGATTTATGTTGTTTACAAATGGTCATATGATTGATGGTGTTGATGGAGTTGAATATGATCAGCCAGCATGTGGGGGTTTTAGCATAAATGTGAATAGTGGACTTGTTTTTGAATAATTTGTTGAAATGATTGGGTTGTCACTTGGTGTAGATATGAGATCAAACCACTTAGAAATAATATACAAACATCCTAATCTAACACCATTAGGATCTGTAAAGTATATGTCATTCCCTATTCATAACGAACAAGTGATGAATCTGATGTTTTCAATTGCAATGCTGCTTCCAAAGCTAGTGCATTTATACGTTAATGTGAGTAGGGTAGGCTTAGATGTAAACTTGAATGCACAATCGTTGAGTCAGTTTGAAGACTCGAATCAATGTATTGATCCTGATCTTGAATCAGTTGCACCAGCCTATGACGATGAAAATATGGTGGCTGGTAATCAATATAGGGATTTTAGAACAGAAACAGATGATGAATTCGAGGAGTTGGATTCCGATGGTCGTGAACATGAAATGCCGTCAGATACATTCGCTAATCTTGACATGGATATAATAGATAACGTTAGAGAATATGACCCAGTTGTAGCCTCAGTAGTCGTTGACAATACCCAATTATATAAGGGTATGATTTTTCAAAACAAAGAAATGTTACAACATTTGGTCAAATGTTTTGCTATCAAGTGTCACGCACCATATGAGGTCGTGGAATCAACACCGAATATTTGGGCAATTCGGTGTAAGAAATGGGAGGATGGTTGCAAGTGGCAACTTCGTGCAGCGGAGAAAAAATCTCACAATTTGTTCGAGATTACTAAGTATGTTGACCAACATACATGTTTTTACTCAGAGCTTAGCCAAACTCATGTGCAATTAGATTCTTCAATGATTGCACTGGATTTTTTGTAGGAAAAACCGTCCATCAGTGTGGCACAAGTACAATCCGACATCAAAACAAAATGGAGATACCATGTTCCTTACCATAGGGTGTGGGAGGGTAAACGAAAGGCATTGGCTAGAGTGTTTGGTGATTGGGATGACTCATACAAACTGTTGCCCAGGTGGTTGTATATGGTTAAGCATACAAATCCCGACACACGAGTGGAGTGGAGAATAAAGAGCACACCTACTGAAGGACATGTCATCCTTACTTCTGTATTTTGGGCATTTGGTCCTTGTATAGAAACATTTAATAGATGTCGACCGATTATTCAAATAGACGATACTCACTTGTATGGAAAATATTGAGGAAAGTTGCTAATTGCTACATCAGTTGATTCGAATGGACATCTTCTTCCTCTTGCATTTGCCGTTGTAGATGAAGAGTCTGCTGACACGTGGGGATGGTTTTTAAAACACCTCAGAGAAATTGTTATACATGAAGAGGTGTGCTTGATTTCGGATCGGCATGGTGGCATCATCTCGGCAGTGAACAATCCAGAAAATGGTTGGACAGGGCCAAAATGTCACCATAGATTCTGCTTACGCTATATTGTAAATAATTTTAATAAAAAATACAAGTTCAATACATTAAAAAAATTTGTATATCGTGCTGGATGTCAGTTCCAAGTTCGCAAGTTTAATAAAGCAGTGGAAGACATCAAGCGAATAAATAGGAGTTGTATGAGTTTTTTTGACAACATTGGTATTGAGCAATGGACTCAAGCACACGATGGAGGGTTTAGGTACGGGTGGATGACGACGAATCTATCAGAGTGCGTCAATGGAGTCCTCAAAGGAGCTCGAATGTTGCCGATAAATGCTCTTGCTCAAATAACATTCTACAAGTGTGTAAATTATTTTGAGAAAAGAAGAGAAGAAATAAGAGCTGCCCTGAAGCGTCGAGATAAATACACCGGTAATAATTTTCTTTTTAATAATCAACAATTTATTCCAAATATTTTTATAATACTTAGTGAGTAAATATTCAGGTACGCACACGAAAAAACCTCAAAATGGGCTACAAGATCCAGTAAACATGAAGTCCAATCATATGATCGATATGAAGGTGTATTTCACGTGAAAACCGGACGTCACAGCCTCAATTCTAAAAGAGGAAATATTCAAATACTGAAGCTAAGTGTTTTTGAACGGTACTGTTCATGTAACAAGTGGCAAGCATTTGGCATTCTATGTTCGCATTTTATGGCAGTTTGCTCACGATTTAACATGAACTATGAAGATTTCATTGAGGACTACTATAAAATGTCGACATTCGCTGCATGCTACTCTCCTCAATTTCAACATGTACCGCATGAAGACTACTGGATCGCACCTCCTAATATGCTTATTTTACATGCCGACCCGACGTTATTGAGAAAACCCGGTAGACCAAAGAGTTCACGATATCATAATGAGATGGACTGGACAGAACCAAGTTCTCAAGTACGTTGCGAATTTTGTAATCAGTTAGGTCATAATCGAAGGAAATGTCCTTCGTTACGAAGACAGGTACCATACAGTTAGAGATTTTTTTCGTTAACATTTCTATCATGTAACCAATGTTTTAATAATAAAATTAATATTTTTATCATGTGCTCTCACTATATCACTCTCTCTCGCTTTTAAGTCCTAATTTATTTGTATGCTTTACACGATAAATATATAATTTGTTTTTTTCTAGATCATGGCTTTAAACCCAGGACCGATTGATCCCGATATTTTATACGATCAATCTGTTCATCGATCAACAAATGTATGGCAAGATCGGACTACAGGCGAGATGTGCTGTAGACGGCGTGAGGCGGTTGTTTATCGTACCATACCACTCCATCGTCGCATACTACCACTTCTGCGTGCATCAGGCTTTTATGGGGTTGCCAGACTAGGATTCATTCAGTTAGACTGGCACCTCATCACTGCACTTGTTGAGAGATAGAGGCCAGAGACCCATACATTTCATGTGCCTACTCGAGAAGTCACTACCACTCTCCAGGACATAGAAATATTATGTAGGCTATCTGTTGATGGCGAGCCTGTTACCAGGGTAATGCATGACGACTGGCTGCATATTTGTCAGATGCTACTCAGTGTGACTCCACCTGCAAATAAAATTAGGGGATCAAGGTTGAGTCTAACATGGCTGGGGACACAATTTCCAAGACTTGATGATGCAGACAAAGAATCTGTCACGAGACACGCAAGAGCATACATAATGCAGATGATGAGGGGAAGTTTGTTTTCTGATAAATCAAGTCACTTCATGCACCTAATGTTCCTTCCACTTTTAGCCAATCTCCATGAGGCGGGACGATATTCTTGGGGTGGAGCGTGTTTAGCATGGTTGTATAGACAGCTATGTAACGCAACAAAACCTGATGTTCGTGAAATCGCTGGGCCTCTGCTATTGCTACAAATATGGGCTTGGGAACGATTTCCAACAATGGCTCCACAACTCCGACATGTCAACGATCATCAATTAGCAGAACGAGCCTACGGTTCTCGGTATGTCATTTTAATTTAATTTAGCTAATATTTTTTGTGACTAATATAGTTAATTTTAAACCTAAAATATTAATTTAATAATATAGGTGGAGAGACCAATTTTGTGTAACTAGGTCAGCTACACATGTAGTGAGTCAATATAGATATATGTTTGATCTGCTTCAATCTGACCAGGTATGTGAATACTAAACCCAAATGAATTTTTTATAGATATTTTTTTATATACTTGTATGTAATACTTTTAATGTAATATGTTATGTTTCAGATTATTTGGGAGCCTTACAAAGTTGTTATAGACACTTTGCCCAATTTTTGTACGAGCGGTCAAGGCGTATGGCAGACGATGAGCCCACTCATATGTTTTCATATTGGTGAGTGGTATCTTCCTGACAGGGTAATCCGACAGTTTGGTTTCAAACAGGATGTTCCATCAGAGTACAATACTGAATCCCTACTACATGACATTGACCTGAGAACTTCAGATTGGTCTGAAAAGGTTGCACATTTGGTAGTGCGATGGCACTATCGTAGAAGGTTTACTGCCGTTGGCGTTTCACTTGCGCAATTCGATAGGGATGCAACTCAAGATTACATCCTTTGGTATAATAATATTATGAGACGCTACATTACTCGTCCGAGAGCGGCTTTGGGTCATTTGGTATATAATCAAATATTGTCTAATTATTTTTTATTTAAATTTTATTTGAAATATTATCTAATTGTTTTGTAATTGACAGAGATCGAGCAATAGTAGTCTTCGTGATGTTGCAAATGATCCAGATCAAGTATTTACTATATGCAATAATAACGCAAGTTACATGGAGGAATTACACTACATGTACGATATACCTATTGCACCTCCACCAATTCCTAGGCATAGGGGATGTGCTCGAGTAGAAGAAGATGAGTTTGATGCGGTTGACCATAATGTGGAAGAATTGCCTCCTATGCTGCAGACGCAAACGCTGAGCCAGACTAGTTATGCTAGTCCGATGATGATGCAACTAGCCTTTGGTTCAGGATATTATGATTCAGAAGCCGGGCCATCGTCTTCAAACATGCATACACATGAACACGACGTCTATGAAGCTCCTGCAGAGGTACTAGAGCAACCAAATCCACCAGAGCAACCTACAGTGCAAAGTTGACGACGCCAACCAACTCGAAATCGACGACGTCCGCCTTGTGGGACACATTGAATTTTTTAATTTTAGTAGAAAAAAAACAATAAATTGTTGTTTTAATATTAACACTTTAATTTTATATTGGTTGGTTAGTGATAAAATATATGTTTGTTATTATAACGGTTTTTAAAAGAATGTTAGTTAAAATAATATTATTCAAGTATAATTCTAAATAATTTATTAAACCTACAATATATAATTTGGAAATGAAAAAAAAAAAAAAAAAGGAAAGAAGGTCGGGGGTTCAACCCTCGACCAAGGAAAGAAGAAGAAAAAAAAAAAAGAGAAATGGTTTTGCCTCCCCATTCCCAATAAAAACCACAATATTTTCATAAATATTTCCAAAACCACAATATTTTCATAAATATTTTATAAAACCACAATATTTTCATAATTTTTCCGAAACGTTTTTTTGACCATTTTCCCCTAGGAAGTTGGATATTTTAAAGGGTGGAAGACCATTTTGATTATGTAATTTGGGATTTATTTAATTTTAATTCACGTATTATAATAAAATTTAAATTTAGTTGCTAGTTGTTTTTTGGTTTTTCAATTTCTTTATTATCTATTAATATTTTTACTATAAAATTTGAAAAAATATTTATATATTGTATTTCTTACCTGATAATAATAATAATTATTTATAAAATTTGAAAAAATGTTTATATATTGTATTTTCTTACATGATAATAATAATAATAATTATTATTATTATTTAATTAATTATAATAAAAATTAATTTGAAATACTTAAATTCTCATAAATACTAAAATTAATAATAATTATTATTATTATTTAACTAATTATAATAAAAATTAATTTAAAATACTTAAATTTAAATTTATAAAAAATATAAAGATTAAAATTAGACATTAAAAAATATAAAAACTATAATGAAATAAATTTGAAGTAAAAATGATATTTTAATGTATTTTTTATTATGAATTACGATTGATTTTCTTACGGAAGACTAGCGGTCTTTTTTTAAACTTAATTATATTAAATCTATTATTAATTGNTTTAAATTTGATTACAAATTCAAAAGAAGTGGCAATATATATATCTATATATATATGGAATCAGTGAATCACTAATAAACACATTTCACAAGTGACTAATGGGAATATTTAAAAAAAAGTTTAGATAGATAACATTTTTCTTCACATGCTTTTACCTTATTAGTTTCTTAGGAGGAAGAACCAAATCTAATTATAGGATTGAGGTAAAAATTAACGTAAAACTTATCTAAAGGATTATAAATTTTTTTCAATCACTCAAAATAAATTATCAATTTGTTATAATTTAATTCTAATTTGGCCCCTCGTTAAATTAGAATCAGTAGTGTAACAGTACTTAGGCATTTTTATCTATAATTTTTAATAAATGCTCTTGTATACATATGTTGGTAATTAGTCCGTGTAGGAAAAAATGTTTGAATCTACCGCATTTAAGACGTTAAAGTACTTTCTTAAAAAAGCAACATTGTTATATTATAAATTAAAATTGACTCATCATTATAAAATTTCAATTGTAGTTTAACCCTGTCAATACCACGTCAACTTGTGTCTTAGATTATATGTATCAAATTTGATATTGAGTATTCATTAAAAAAATATATATATAAGAAAATGAGGCAAATTTTTTACAAATATAAAAAAATTTCATTGTCTGTCAGCGATGGACCACGATAGATTTCTATCACTTGAACGATACTTTGGATTTTGACTGGAGATTGGGAATCGATGGACTTTCCATAGGACCCATTTTACTGACGGGGTTTATCACCACTTTAGCTACTTTAGCGGCAGTTTATTGCAGTTTATCGTCAATAGACAGTAAAATCTTATATTTGTAAATAGTTTAAATATCTTTTCTATTCATAATAATTTCTAAAAAAAATGTTCATATAAGAATATCGTAGTTTTATAAATTTTAAGGTGGTGTTTTGCTTAACTTCAAAAGTCGTATGAGTAGAAAATGTGTGATGATATTCAATATATTATTGATCCTAACATCAGAAATTTATGAGATAAAATATAAATAAACCCAAACCATCAAAACCAAATTGAAAATTTTTAAATCATTAGAAATAAATTGAAACTGATTTTGTTCTTTCTTTATAAAAGAAAATTGAAACTAAGTTCAAACCATAATAAACAAATGGCGGATGAAATTCGTCATGACTCGATTCTGTGCCAAATAATTAATTGTACCTATCAAAATTGTTGTAGTGACAAGATTGGGTCAAACACAAAGAGCACTAAAATTTCTCAGTTAAGAAGCTAATAGTTCAAGGTAACTAGAAGGGGATTTTGTGGTTGTTTGTTGCAAGAAAAATAAACAACATAAAATAAAGAGAAAGATTGTGATTACAATGAGAAAAATACCTAGCTTGGGTTGTTACGAATTTTTTTTTGTTAAATATGCTTAATCATCAAATCCTCATTACCAAATTTAGTGTTTTCTTTCACCTAATCAATTGAATTAGAAAGGCTAATTAAATTGTCCTAAACAACTAATTAGCACAAATTGAATTGATGAAAGGCGTGCAAATTCAAGTTCATCCTAATTGCATTAAGTTCCATGGAAAATTAGGTGGAATATTCAACTGGAAAGGCCAACATTGAATATTCTTTTGGTTCAATTCTAGGTTGATTAGAACAATACTTATCGTGTTCGACTTGCAAGCTAAGCTAACCTATTACTTCTTAGTGATTGACACATGATTCTATGTCACTTATCAAATATCAATCAAAAGCTTCAATCAAATCCACAAGCATCCAATTGTAGATTATAATCTAAAAAGTACAAAATTGAATCCAACAAATATAATAAGTTCGATTAAAAAACTCATAAATGTATTAGAATAGAAGAAAATTCCTAAAACCCAAATACTTTAGCCCATTATCAACATTTTGATCAATGGGAAGGGTCTTGGTACATCAAAAGATTAAAACCAGAGGGAGAGATGAGAGAAACTACCGCAAAATCGATTGGAATTGGAATGATCGCCGAATTCTTAACCTAAAAATCGAAAATTGTCTTTTTATATAAAGTAGGAGTGCAACGATGGTTAGCACAACGCCGCGGCGCTATCGCGACAATTTGCGCGTCTTAACCTTGGAGTGCAGTAAAAAATATGTGTTTTGCAGAAAATATGTCCTTAACAAAAAACAGCGTCGCGACACTGTGCCTATAGGGGCAATTTCATCATTTTGGCATTATCTTTCTCGGTTGATGAAACTAAGCTTGGTTTTAGTCCGTTTTAGCTCCATTTCGTCGCCAATGCCCCCGTTTTACCCATTAGGTTCTCGAAACCTACAAAGGAATCAAATAAACATGTAAAATACAAGAACAATCTCAAACTAAACGAAGCAAGATAACACATTTTCGGTGCTATCAATAAACACATATAGCTGAACTTTTTTTTCTTTTTTTTCTTTTTTTTTTTTATATAAAAAGACCCACTAATCTTTAATTCTCCTAGAAATTAAATCCTTCAAAATTCAAACGATTATGAAGACCTAAAAAGTGAAATAAAATAAGAATGTAAATATTGGAATTGAGAAAAGTTGGTTAAAATACTATTTTCGTCCTATATTTTAGAGTTTATTTAATTTTAGTTAATGTCTAATTTTAGTCCTTATACATTTCATAGGTCTTAAATTTAGTTTATTGAAGTTATTTTTTAAATCAAAATTAGTTAAATAATAATTATTATTATTTTCAGATTAGGATATATTGTTAAAATTTATATTAAAATCACTAATATAAATTTTTTTAAGTAACAATAAAAAAAAATAATAGTATAAACTAAATTTGAAAGTAAATAAATAAGAAAATGATATTTTTAAATTGAAAAAAAATGGATTGATTTATTTTCAATATTTTAAAAAAGAAATCTCAATATTCAAACTGCTTCCATTTGGCAGTCAGCAAAAGATAAAGCATTTGAACTAAATGCTTTTTCTTTATGTGAATTAAGACTGTGTTAAGTTCCTAAAAGAAAAGGTATTTCCTTATACTCTTCATTCTATTGGATTTACTTTTCCCCATGCTTTTTGGTCATACCAAAGCAAAGCTTCTTGGATTTAACTATTCTTTGCTTCTACAACTCTTTTTCATTCAAATGTGAATGACGTGAAATTTCCATTTCGTTATTCATGCATTTTTTTAAAAATTGTTTTATGTTTTTTTTATTATTTTATTTTGCTTAAGAACGTTTATATTAATGTTAAATTTATTAAATTATTTATGCTTTCAAATTATATATTTTACCTAATTTATATCTCAATGTGTTTGTGTAATCGTTAATAATTTTTATATTGGATTTATATAATAGAATTTCGTAAAATTTTTTTTAGTACTCTTATAGTATCATATTCCTTACGTTCACACTACATATTTATGGACCCCACAATGATGTCAGTAGATCCCATCATATTTATAAAAGCATGTTAACGCGACACATAATAAATTGAGGTAGAATGAAGAATTTTCTAGTATACTTCCGTAGTACCATACTTCTTGCGTTCACACTATAAATTTCCATTCTTTAATATTTATGGACTCCACAATGATGTCAGTAGATCCCACCATTTTTATAAAAATATGTCGATGTGACACGATAAATAGAGGTAGTATAGAGAATTTTCATACTACTGTAGTATAGAAAATTTTTCCTCGAGTTCTTATGCACTATGACGTGGACTTTTGTCCATCAAAACGTGTATTGATTTAATATTATATTTACCAAAATGAACAAAACATAGAGGAAAAAAAATAAAAAAAAAAGAAAAAAAAAACATTTTGTATCATTTATCTGGATTATAAGAAAGATGAAGTCGTCAATTTTTTTTTTTCACTAACTTGACATTTTATTTTGCGCAAATTTTCTTTTGAATTTGTTCAACAAGTATGAAGTTATGCGGTTGTTATCCTAGAAACACTTGGATAATTGTATTTGCTAGAATTTCAATCCCAAAATGTCTTAAATTTATTTGCACTTATAACTATCATTAATTTGTAATTAATTTAAAATAATTTTAATTGTATAACATATTTATTTTTTATAATCTTAATTTCATTTTAAATCGGTATTTACATTATTTTTTCCAACAAAATAATTCATGTTAATTTAAGATTTTTTTTAATGAAATAAATGCTAATTCGAATTTGAATTTGATTACCTTTCTAAAGAAAATAAAAACAATCAATCACCATATTATACGAGCAGTGATATATAGGGTTGACGGTATTTATTTTAATTAGAAAATATAAATAATGTAGAGTGATATATATATTTAAATAAAGAGTTAAAAAGGTAAAATGGAGATATTTTCAACTAGAGAATTTTGAAAAACTCCAATTTTGACATTTAAAACTCTTAAAATGTCCCGCAAAACTATCTCCAAAATGCTTAGATTTTATGAGAATCTCAAACAAACGATTTATTATTTGGATTCATAAATTAGTAGTTTTTTTTTTTTTTTTTTCACTTCAATATGATAAAGTGCGATTTTAGTTAATTATCCATTTCAACAAAGTAGATCTAAAGCTCACTAAAAATAAATAAATAAATTCCACATTCTCTTTATGCTCCCTGACACATTAATAATTTGATCTATCTAGCTATTTTTTTTTAAAAAAAATATTTATAAATCCTGAACTTCTTCTTATTAATAGAAATGAAGAATTCAAGGCCATAGGCATATAATAATAATTAATAAGACACTAATTTTTTAACTTCTACCTCGAAAATAAATAAAAATTTCATTGATTTTTTCTCCTTTTCTTTTTATAATTTGAGCTCGAAAAAAAAAGTAGGGATAAATATTAAATATTGAAGAGTAATTATGTTAAATTAAAAAAAAAAACTATAAATATAGCAAAATCTATTGATAGATTATGTTGCTGACAGATTCCTACTAACGACATGATAAGCAACAAAGTCTATCACTCATAGACTCCTACTAATAATATGGTCTATCACACCTACATGTGATAGAGTATATCATTGATAGATCTTATTATTTATATGATCTATCATTGATGGACTTCCTACGAACGATATGGTCTATAACTGATAGATTTCGAGGAATAATCTAAATTTTACTATATATAAAAATTATTTTAGATTGTGTTATATTTATAAATATTTTTACCCAGTTGCTAAGTTTGCAACGACCTCAATAATTAAAGCGAATTTGGATTATCTTTGGAAAAATAAAATTAACAATATAAAGAAAAACGAATATGGATGAGAAGTTTGCTAACTAATTAAGCTAAAATTATTGGGGCTTTCCATTTCCATTGTAATTCGGTGGTCAAAGTAACAAGAGAAAGAGACAAGAAAAATAAAACTAAGGAATCTTTTTTCCTCTTTTTTTCTTAACTAATTTATTTTATTTGACTATGACCCTTTCGGGCTTTTTGCTTTATTATTCAACTGTTACCCCCACAATTTCTTGGGCACGTGCACGCACGTGCTTGCTATTTGGCCCCTATTTTAATAATATTTTGAATATCTTTTATTCTTTTTGAACAACTAATGTTGTTTGTTGAAAGAGCAATGGGATCCCATGATCGCCAATCAAGGGAATTGCTATTTACCTTTAAACTTTAATGTTTGCTATTGTGGTTGAGGTTTTTTAAATAATGTTAAAAATAATTCTAACCTAAACGATGTATAAGTTACTATTCTTTATTTAATTCATGCTATTACATCTTAGTTGCTTTGTTTATTTCCTCTCTTTATTTTACTTTAAAAAATATTGGACAAATTGTAAAAATCATCGATACGGTAATAGTTACAATTATACCTTTAAATTTTCAATTTAAAAATTGAGCTCTTAAACTTATATAAGTGTTAATATTAGGTCAAATTGTTAAACTTACATAATTGTATAAATTGTAACATTTATATAAGTTTGAGGGTCAATTTTTTATCATTTGTGGCTCTAATTTCTCAATTATTGCAAGCTTGAAGGTCGAGTTTTAACACTTGTAGAAGTTTAAGGGCCCAATTTTTATAATCGAAAGTTTAAGGGTGTAATTGTAATTATCACTATATTCCATGAGTGGTTTTTGCAATTTGCCCAAAATTATTTAACAAGAGATGTTTGGAGCAAGGAGTGAAATTGTGAGTATGTAGAATTATGAAGTCTCGAAGCGCACAGAATAAGGAGTTAATAAAGCATAAAATTAACTTTTTTTTAGTTGTGGGGCAATGATAGATCTAGAATTTCATGTTAGAGGTGTACAATTTCATATAAAATTACAAGTCTAGCCTAGGTATTTCTAAATTTGTTTCTATATATGGTCTTTGAACTTTAAAGTATGTATTATGTCCCTAAATCTTTTATTGTGTGTTTGATAGATTCATATGGTTTCAAGTTTATATCCAACAGGTCACTTACATATGTGTGTAAAAAAAAATTGATATATCATATATAAATTCAACTTTGTGTCTAATAGATTTTATTGTGCATTTTTTTAAAAATCAATGTACTATCTATTACTTGTTAAATTGAAATTTTAAGACTAGATATAAAAATTAATTTTTTTGTCCAATAAAACAATTAACTTTAATTTTGTAATATGTCTAAAACGTTCATGATATGTCAAATAATTGTGATTTATTAGACAGAAAATTAAAATTTTAGAGATTTATTTGACACAATTTAAAAATATTAGAGACTACATTTATAATTTTAACATTTATATAAATATAAAATAATTGATGACATCTAAATTAAGTAATATTAAGTAAAGAATTATATATGTTCCAAGTATATAAACCAACAATAAAATTTGAAATATTTATTAAAGTTTATTTGGTTGGACTATATCTAAAAAACCAATGCTACCAAATTATCATAATTCGAATGTTATTTCCATAAAATATATATGTGTGTATATATATTGGAGATTCAACTTTATGATGATTTTTTTTTTTAATAATTTTGAACAATCTATTTTCTCAAAAAATAAAGATATAATATTTTTTGTTCTTTCAAAATTTGCACTCTCCAATAAATGTAGATTAAAAGTATGATTTATAAGATGATAGGAATTAAACATGTGAAGACGAAAACAAAGTGGGAGACAACTCAACTTTGGAACAAACACATCAATCATGAACACAACATATTATCAAATATTTGTACAAATTGCCGGATCTTTTTTTCCCATTTTCTTATGCAATTGTCGGACTGTTCCGATCTGATTGTCGTCCCGAGTGCCCGACATTTAAAGCTGGCCGATTTGCGATTCCAATCCCAAAGTTATTTGCTTAATCTTCCTATTTTTGCTAGATTTATTTTAGATTTAAGGTTATTAATGTATTTACGTGTGTTATCTACTATTTTATTTTTTTAAATTAATTATTTTATTGAATTAGTTAAATAAAAGTTCATTTCGAGTAAAAAATAATTCCCTAGTTAAATACTTTGAGTAGATGTGTCTATATAAAAACAATCCATATTGGTCCTCTCTCTCCCTCGTCAAATAGTTTTTTTCTCATCGTCAATAAATCTAATTAAGTTCAAAAGTAAAACTAAGAAAGAGAAATACAATCCCTTAGAAGACCATTATCATAGATCAAACTATGTTTTTCTGACTAATGTTATTGTGAAAGTCATCTACTTCAGAGATTTTGACATTTATTGATTTATACAATATTATAGTTTTATTGTATAATCATGAAGTGAAAACTTACCATTCTACCTTTGAGTTACTCAAGATTTGACTATCCTTCCTCCTCTTTCTATCAATGAAAATTGATATCGATCATTCTTTTGGAAACGATAGAAAAAAGGAAAAAATTTTTAAATCAGAAGGAGAATCCAATGACTTCCAAATAATTGAATGGGGGACAAATCTTTCTTACTTGTTTTCAATCACATATTGCACAATGAAAATTTGTTAATATCGAGAGAATGAATAAATTCTAATAGTGGCGGATTCATAATTTTTTTTTTTTTTAAATGTGGCTAAGTTTACAACATCATAAATTAATTTATGGTAAACAATTAAAAAAATTGTTGTTGGTGTTAACATCATATATAGTATAAATAAAATAAAATTCCATTAAGTTGTATATTAAGTTAGTTTGAATTGAAGTAAGATAATATTTGGTATGCGTGTGGAGTTAATTTCTCCTTTTTATCACTCTAAAAAATATTCTTGTTGTTGTCTAAAATAAAATCAATGTAGAATGCAGAATGTATCAAAATCCAATTTTAATCCCAAGAACAACTATCTCTAGACTTTTTCTTTTTTTTTTTTTAGAACTCTCTCTAGATTCAAGAATGAGTTCTTAGCGGATATAGGGATTTTCATTCCCCTCTTTTAGATTTTAATGTAGTGTGATTTATATGATGATACTGATAACAAAAGTACCAAACATGACTATAACTCAACTTTGAAAAAACAAAAAAAAAAAACTTATACTTTTGAATAAGAGTTCAAAGGCCAAAGACATGTTAAGTAAAAAAATAAAACAAAAGTAAAAGAAACGAGAGAGAGAAAAAAAAATGGGAGACATTATAAATAGGACTCTTTTCAAATATAACATAAAGAATCAAAATATTTATAAATATAGCAAAATTTCACTTTTTATCTGCGATAGACGGTGTATTTTACTGTTAGTTGTAAATATTTTCAACAGTTTTGTTATTTAAGATAATTTTTTTTATAAATATGACCATGTCAATTAAAAATTTATACATTTAGAGAGAGTTAAATGTGGTGGGAGGTTGTTGAGCATTTATTTCAACAACAACACAAAATAATAATAATAAATAAAATAAAATAACTTGCGATTGGAAATTCTTCGTTCTCCTAATTTTGGCTATTTTTTCGAGCTAATTAGTTTTATTACAATTTCCCTATATGCATTTTATTGGGCTCGAAATTGGGCCATTGTGCATTTTCGACCAAAGCCAAATCGTTTAATGTGGTCAAGCCCATATCCCACTAGCGGCCCGACGTTATCGGACAAAGAAGGCCATGTATGTTTAAAATTCATCATTTCTATATGAGATATTTAGAGATTCAAATCTCTTTTCAAAATTTATTTTTATAAATGTCCAAATTTTTGGAGATTACTAGTTGTTGAAGCTAATCATTCTTTGAGTAAGGATTTTAAGGGGGGTGGCCTTATGGAGTTTAAGATTGATGAACTAAGATATTTAGGGATATCCTTACGAGCATGCTATGTCAAAAGAAGGATAATGTTGCATGGTTGTAGAAATCTCCTTAAAATACCTAGCTTAGTTGACCTAATGAGATAGAAAAGCTAGGTAGTCGAAAAGAGGACCAAAGACTTAAAGTTTAAAAAAAAAAAAAAAGTTTGTGGGTTTGAAATGAAAATTTATCTTACAAGGTGTTTGAAATATTGTGGATTCTATCTATGTCATTATTTGGGGTGAGAATGTTCTTGATTAATCAACTGGACCAGAAAGAAAAATTTGACTTTAAAAAGCAATGCAACTAAGTGGAGAAAATCCTACTAAAGATTTTGAACCTTGAAATGCAATTTCTTATGGTATGATTATAAAAAGAGACAAATTGTGTGTTTTGGGATTCTCACTTGAGAGGTAAAATGGTCACCTTAGTGACCTTAGTAGAGGTAAGTGTGTGGGAAAGAAGTGTGTTAAAAGAAAAGTTTTGTTGACTTGGAAGACAAGGTGAGATTATTATGGTTAACTTCCACCACCACCACACTTTAGAATCACTTCTATCATGCCTTGGTATTTATACCTTTGAGGCATTGCTTAATTTTTTCCAGCGTGGGACGACTTTCCTCCCCATTCTTTTTAACTTTGCTATGGGCATAAGCTCAAGCCATTCCCAATAGTATACAAGTATGATCTAATTTTGTAAGATTTGACCTTTGTGTTTGCAAGTCGTCGAATTTTGGTAGAGGAACTCTCGTTACCATTCGTGACTTTGGGCTTTAGTATGTGTTAGATAAAAAAGATATTTCCAAAAGTTGATGGTTTTGAAACTTAGTTTTAGCATGAAAATCTTATTCCTAAAATAATGAAAGCTTGTCAGTTGCTAGCGTGTCTAATTGCTTTATGGTTATATTATAAAGATAGTAGTCTCGAGTACAAATGATTAAGGGCTCTTGAGAGTAGTGTTTATGAGGGCGTTTGGAGGTTTGAAGAGAAGAGTGAGCTAGCCACAGTTCGTTGAGTCATTGAAGTTTTAGTGCAAATTTGACTATATAGTATTATGTAATTTTGAAAGAAATATAAGTATTTGACAACCACTAACAATTGATTTTGAAAGTTATTTGTGTTTTTTTTTAAAATAGTTTTTATTAAAAGTATAAATAAAAATAAATTTTTGAAAAATATTTATTTTTTAAGTTAATCCAAATGAGTCCTTAGTGGAAGTATTATAGTGTGATTGGATAATTGCGAGGAGGGAAGTCCTTTTTATTTTTAGAAGAAAAAGATCAAAGTTTTTAAGATAGGGAGATTGTACCATTCAAGTTTTCAACAAATTATGATTAATTATCTTAAATTATTTTAGTTTCTTTAATTTTGAGCTTCTTAGAGCCAAATTTGAAATAATGGAAGGGATAATTGATTTTATTTAGAGTCAGCCGCAAACACAAACACCCCACCCCCATTGTTTTCTCGATAACTCTCCCTCTCTCTAGGCTTGTAGCAGCCACATCCGTCCGCCTACAGCCGGCCGCTGCACCACCACAGTTCGAGTCGACGTCTGCCGCTCGCCGGTGAGATTAGATTCCTCCCGTCTCTTTCTTTCTATCTCTTGTTTCCGCTGAATGTTTTCCGTTTCTCTCTTCTAATGGTCTCTCTGCTCGATCCGTCTCTCAGTGCTGGGTGCCTACGCCGACTGCTCACGCCGTTGCTGATTCTCCTCCTCCACCACCCTCGTCGGAGTTCATCGGGTCCGGTGAGTGTGCAGTGGGTAAATGAAGGTTTTTCCTGAGTTTTCTTTTATTTTTTTTTTTCTTGGGTGACGTTTTGAGCCTTGAAATATTGTGTGATTGCTGGAACTTCGGTTATTAACCTCTAATCCCACGTTGTTTGCTTAGAATCAAGCTGTGATCGTTGGAACTTTGGAGGTCTGGATCAAGTGACTTTTGGGGTAGGAGTTTTGGACGTTCCAAGGTGAATTTTTCTAGTTGGAATTGAACTTTGTTCATGAAACTTGGTGCTTTATGGATGTTTGAGTCTTGATTTTGGATCTCTATGTTTCATTAGTGAATTGAAGTGTGGGTTATGCAATATAAAGAGAGTTAAGCCCGCTAGTCTTGGTTTCTATTTCAGGTAAGTGGCTTCCTGATAATGGATTTAGAATATATTAGTGTCGATAGGATGATTTAGTGCAATACTGTTGTATGCTGATAATTGATGTGATAGTGTCATATGCATTGATGGTCTGTGACACGAGCCTTGTGGTGTGGGCTATGAGATATATACATGATGTGTCTTTGTGACCAAGTGTTATAACCTATGGCATGTTTGTTGCTAAAGTGTTGAGAATCCTGATGATCTGGATGATGCGGGTGTCTCAAAACCTAAGCTTATGTTTTGCTTCTTGTGTGAGTGCCATACACATTTGGACGTCGGTGTGACACAAATGTGTATAGTGGGCCTCGTTAGGGGTCTAAGTATTTTAATAATGCTCAACCCCTTTTAATAGTATGTGCATTAGTTCTTCTCTATTTCAAAGCATTGACCCTATGAATCTTGTAGAACTTAATTAGTTTGTTTTCAAGCGAAAATATATATATTTTTTCACTTATGAATATGTTTGATTTTAGGTTTCATTATGCATCTCTTTAAATGTTAGCCAACATCTGCAACACACGTGGTAATAAAAGTTTGCTGTTTTTACCTTCTTCGAGCTCTCTTTCTTCTCTGGTTGTTGTGGATTCTTCTCCTCCTTGTTTCGGTTGCCATTTCAATGGAGGGGCTCAAGGTTTCAGAGGCTAATATGGTTGTTTACGTTCACCCATCTAAAAGTAAGAAGGTTTCGCAAGCGGTGCTTCGAGAGCTTGGTGCTATGCTTCTAAAGTAAGAAGAACTTCTTTTAGGCTTTCAACAATTCTAGTGTCTAGTCTCTTGCAATCACAACCTTTTCCTGTTATTCATAGTGTTGCTTTGTTTGAATTGTTCTGTTGAACATCTTGATTGGGGTAACCATCATGGTTGGCCTAGTGGTAAAAAAGGAGACATGGTCTCAATAAATGGCTAAGAGGTCATGCGTTCAATTCATGGTGGCCATCTACCTAGGAATTAATATCCTACAAGTTTCTTTGACACTCATATCTTGTAGGTCGAAGTGTGCGTAAGCTGGCCCAGACATTCGTGGATATTAAAAAAAACATCTTGATTGGGGGTACTATCTGTTAATGGCAAAGTTAGACTAGTACAAACTTCAATTTAGCTACACTTTTAACTTTGAATTTAGCTTCAATTTTAGCTTAGAATTAGATTATTAGTTTCTTTCCGCATTGTTATCAAGTGGATTTTTCTTCTTTACTCGCTTGCCATCCTGTATGGAAGAAATAAACAACTGTCTAAGTTTCTGTAACTTTCACGATTTTTGGGGGGGAGGGTATTCATTCATTGGGGAATATCAGATGTTTTTCATTCTCTTTGAACTCAAAGGTGCAAAGTTTAAACTTGTAGTGATTGTCATCGCTGCTTCTTTTGCTCCCATTTAGTTCATATTCAAGTTTATTGATGGGATAGACACGTATGAACTTCGATCATTAACTGCATTTTTTTGTATTGTGTTCCTTGTGTAGATTTGATGAAAAATTTGAAGGCGTACTTCTGGCTTATGAGGCCAAAATTATCGATAGAAATGCGAAGATTCTATCTGGAGTGCATCCCTATTTCGGTGTGACAATAAAGGCAAAGCTATTACTTTTCTCTCCAAAGCCAAACATGCTTGTAGGTTGGTTTTTTATGATTCTCATTGTAGGTGAAGGAGTTTCATTTGTGATATGGTCTCTCCGTTATTCCTACGTGCATTTTGACATTGTTATGGTACTTCATTGCATTATGATGGTAGACATATTAATTTGACTTATAGGAGGCCAAATTTTTTATTCCTCTTGTTCATGCTTTGCTGATAGTTTTGTTCTCACTTCAGAGGGAAAGGTGGTGAAGCTTAGGCAAGAATCAATCCATATTATTGTCTTAGGTTTTGCTTCTGCTGTAATAACCGATGAAGTCATTCGCGACGAATTCAAGCATAGAACAGTATGTTTTGTGCATTGTACTTGTGGATTCGTTGCTTTTCTTTTGTTGGACATATAAGAAGGAAGTTTTATGTTCTTATCCTGATTGTATTGTGCATTGATTTTGACATAGAAACATGGAGAAGAAATGTTTGTCAGCAGAGCTCACAAGCACCATGTAATAAAGGTTGGGACAATGATACGATTTTTGGTGAAGAGGTTAGATTTCTTTTTCCTTTAATGACCCTTATTCTGTAACATTTAAGTGGAAATTTAATTCTTGAAGTTTTCATCCAAATAATCAAGGGCCGGAACACCAAGCTACACCTATCATGCGATGGTTGGCGGTTCACAAACTAGCTGTACCTACCGTTTCTTTTTTTAGGGTCAATATCATCCAACGATAAACCTAATACGAATTATAGAGCTATGACATAATCAAATCCAAACAAACAAAATGTTGAATTGAACGGTACCAGTCTTTACTAAGGGTTATTACACATTTTCTTAATTATTTTTGAATTATTTCTGAAATGAAATGAAAGAAAATTCTAAATAATTGTAAGCATTATCGTATCTTATCCCATTCGGAAGGATAACTTATGGATAGTCTACCATATTTATTAATATTTCCTGATTCTTGTTCTTCCGTAATCTAAATACCTTGATGATGTAACAAGTGACTTAATTCAACCTTGCAGTTTTGATGAGGAAATATTGCATATCTCTGGATCTCTAGTTCCATCTCACACAGGGAGCATCCATTGGTTGGAGAAGAATTTGGTTGAAGGTTCAGTGACTAATAGGTGAGAAACTAAATTCTATGAGGTTTTGAGCTATGATCCCCAAATCTCTTATTCTGACTTTTTCCCACTTAATTTTGTAGCAACAAAAGGAAGATGAGAGAAAATGAGGGAGACGTGAGCGTTGCGCCAGATGCAAATACACTTATCTCGAACAACGACGGTAGATCAAAAACCAGAAAGCCAAAAACAACCAGAATATCTTGAAGACTGCTAGTTGTGATATAACATAGATTGTTTTTGTATCAGGTAATTTTGCCTACTCCCTCAGTAGGATGGCTAAACTCTTGCTCTCAATTCATGCCTAAATTCTTACATTAGCCAGAAATTTTCCTGAAAAGTAAACCTGAATTTGATTTTGTATATGTAGGGTGATGATGATTCAAACTAATTCAAAGCAAGAGATCCTCATTGTTTTCCTATAGTAAGAAAGGCTTGGGAGATGCACCTTGCAGTTGGGAAGAAGATCAATGATATAACTTTATATATCAAATGCAGCTCCCCATTTTTGTAACTGTTATGAAGAGAGCCCAAATGCTTGTATTTTGGCTTCTTTGGCTTCCTTTAATAAGCTTGTCTAATAACAATTTATCAATTTTGAGTCTACCTTTAAATTAAAAATTTTTGTTGGAAGTTAGAAGTTTACCATTTGGGCAAAAATCACTTTTGGTCGTTAAGGTTTGAGCTGGGTGACTATTTCGTCTTTAAGGTTTCAAAACAAACACTTTAGTTCTTGAATATGCATGTGGATTCTCTCCTTCCTATATTAAACTACAAGAATAAAAATAAACCAAAAATCTAAAATTAATCCAAAGTGAACCATGATGGGTTGGTCTTGTGGTAGTGGAAACATCAAAAAATGGTCAAAGGCTAAGGAGTCATGGGTTTAATCAATGGTGGCCATCTACCTACTTGACACCCAAATGTTATAAGGTTAAGACGGGTTGTCCCGTAAGACTAGTCGAGATGTGCGTAAGTTGGTTCAGATACTTACGGATATTAAAAAAAAAATGAAAATTGCTATAAGACCCGCCATTTATTACACAATCTAGAAGATGAATTGCACATAAACCAACTGGCTTCAACTTCAAAGATGATTCAAGTTTTAAAGTTCTAAGATGATTGTTTTCTTCTCTAGGAGTTATTTAAAGCTTTGAAACTTCGAGAATTAATTAGACATTATTTTCAAACCTAGAGGGAAAAAAATATATTTTGCCCTTATTATTGTTATTATTATTATTATTTCTTTTGAGAAACTTGACTAAATATGATAAAGAAAATATTTTTTTATTTGGAAAGGGGTAAAGTTACTGGTATTAAAAAAGAAGAAAGAGCAATTGCTTCCTTATCATGTGATCGCTTTATTGTTTTAATTAATTTATACTACATGAAATAAATTCTATTACTATTTTTTATAAAATAGAAAATAAATTTTAAAAAATGTAAATATCAGCTCATTCAATCTTTCACATAAAAGTGAATGAAAATTGTATATTATATCATAGTAGCCACCTACATAAAATTTAAATCAAACATATCATATTATTTTACATTATCAAATATTATCAAATCAAAATACTCGTAAAATATTAGACGAAAAAGAACATTAGTGCAACCATGCTCAAGCAAGTGTCTCCCGACAAGAACGGCGACACCAATAATTACATAAATTACCCTCCTGAATCTCACCAAACCTTCTTTTAATATCTATATAACAATATTTTTATTGATACGTTCATTAAACCGTTTGGTTCGCTATTCGTCGATATCGTGATTTTGAGCAACAAAATTTAGATCATGGAGTAGAGATTCATTGGCCAAAGTTGGTAGTACCCACGTTGTCTGATATCTTTAAAACATTCACATTATGTTGAAAAGGAACAACTGCGACTTGGATATTTATAAAGTACATCAAAAGATTAGTAGTAGTTCACAACTGCTCAATTATTTAGATCCCATGCAACCCTATGTATTAATTAGACGGTTCCTTTCTTCGTTGGATTATTTATGTGTGACAATTGTATTTTCTAACAACTTTAGGCATATGAATATATTTAAAATAATATATCAAAGACAACTTCATGCGTATAATTTGATTCAGTCAACTAGATAATATCAACCGACAGCCATAGCCTTTAATTACATTGTCGTGAAAAACAGATTTAGAACGTCAAATAAATGATTTTGAGAAAGATTCAAAAGGATTGTATTTATAATTTTAATTTAAATTTACAATATAGGTTTTTAATTTTAATGTGTGTTAATAGAAAATTACAATACTACAAGATTAAACAGGTAATTTACCTATAATCCTATGGAATTCTACGACATCAGATTGTTTTGTTATAAGATTCTTTTAATGTAAAATCATTATTTTGATATCACTAGTAATCTTACCAAACCTTCACTTAATAATTAGGATAATTGTTTTAAATGGCAAAACTATTAAAAATATTTTTAAATATAGCAAAATGTCATTGTTTATATTTAGACGGTGACATTTTACTATATTTATAAATTAGTTAGCTCATTTGGACTAATAACTATTTATTTTTTATTTTTGATATTTTAAAATTAAATTTATAAACATTATTCACATCTTTTTTTTTTATCTACTTTTTAGGAGTGTTTTTAAAATTAAATCTAAGTTTTGAAACTATAAAAGTAGGATATATATATATATATATATA
This sequence comes from Citrullus colocynthis, assembly GCA_031780015.1. Classification (NCBI taxonomy): domain Eukaryota; kingdom Viridiplantae; phylum Streptophyta; class Magnoliopsida; order Cucurbitales; family Cucurbitaceae; genus Citrullus; species Citrullus colocynthis. Next base: position 111,149 of record QLSR01000294.1, read on the forward strand.
TATATTATAATTTGGCTAGGAATTTGTTGCTACCTTGGAAATATAAAAATCATGGTAGAAAAATTGTGAGAATACAATGGGTCACAATATTCAAATAAGAATAGAAATTAACATAATTATGAAATAGGGTCTTAAGATTTCAAAATCCTCTTTTTACTTGTAATAACAAACCATGGATTTTAAATGACGAGCTTCAAAACAAACCAATCAACCCCATCTATTTAGGGTATTTATATTAAGGACATATTTGAGAGTGATTTTGAGATGGTTAAAACCACTTTTTTTTCATTTCTAAAATCATTTTTGAAATATTTCCAAAATAATACATAGGAATATCGCAAATAGATCCATCGCGACACCCATTAAAGGTGTAGTTCCCCACCCAGGAGCCACTTTACCATATTCCGGATTCAATGGTTTCAATAAATCCCCTACAATAGTTCGTCATGGCCCTGATCTAGAACTATCGTCAACGGTTTGTGTGTCCTTTTAATCATTCAAAACCAAATTTGATGATATGAAATTACATTTTAAAATATAAGATTAAAAATAAATTAACATCAAGTGATTAAAAATATATTTCAAAGGGATTTTGAATATGACAGAAGTGATCTTAATGATTTTAAAGCTACTCCCAAACATACACTAAACAAATATAAGCAAATGACTAATCTACCCTCACAAGGGATAGACCCAAATTAAATTATAAATATACAATATTTCATAAATATGATTTACGCAAATTTAACTTGTCGAGAGTATTTAGTAGAGTTTTTATCATCTATGTTATTCACTAGACCTATCATCACTGCTAATTCAATCCTCAATCATGAAATATAATTATTAATTTATTTTATTATTATTATTATTTTTTTTTTACATATGTAATTTCGAGCTCAACCATATGTTTTGTGAAGGTATAATACCTTAATCATTTGAACAATGGTTAGATTAATATAATTATGATACATTAGAAGTATGAGTATTTAGCAAAAGAAATTATCTCCAATAAAAAAAAAATATGCAATTAATAATGCATGACAAAATAAAAAATTAAACATAATGTATTTGACATAATACAATAAGAAGCTTATAAATTTTATTATATAAATTTGTATTTTGATTTACTTTTTTTTGTCTTTTCCTTTTCCTTTTTCTTGAGGATTTGTTTGGGAGACTTTTTCCTTGTTTTTCTTCCATTTTCACTACAAAAATTTCGTTGGTGGTAGTTGTTTTGGTTTTTTCTCTCCAATACTTTCAAAACGTCTATTTTGACTTTTTAGCATTTGTTCAATTTATTCTCTGTATTTTTAAAAAGTCTAATTTGATTTCTATACTTTGAAAAAGGTGATATTTTTTCTGTTTAATTTTATTTTTATCAATATTCTAGCACAATATTTTATTCATTAAATTTCTTAAGTACAGTGAAATAGTTGTATTAAGAGGTTTCTTATGGCATATAACAAAATTTGTGCTCAAATTTTACCAACAGAGATCAAAATGGTAACTTTTTTAAAAATAAAAGTTAAAATCAATTTTGAAAAGTTGGCCATAAAAATTTCAACCATATTAATCAATACTTAAATTATTTGAATAATAACTAAAAAAAATAATTAGGAATATAGATCTCCTCTTTTTCTTCTGCCTCTTTTCATTTTGTTTTAGAGGGTTTGGAATAGGACTAATTTGCATGCTTCGACTTGGCATAGTTTCTTTGGTGTATTAATTTCTTGACTTTGGGAGCGGTCAGATTTCTAGTAGTCAATTTGATACTAGATTTTGTTTTTGTATTCTAAAAAAATAAAAATAAAAAGAGAATTAAAGAATTAAATTGAGTGAAGGAAAAGAGTGATTAATGGAAGTTATTAGGAATGAGGGATGGTGTAATGGGGAAAATGAAGTCAACCAACCACCAAACTCCAAAGTGAGTGACCGCTAAAAGAGGTAACAGCCCATGTGAAGCACTCATTCATGGAGGTCCCATTTGCATTTAAACAAACAATTAAACCTTTTTCTTTTGGTGGGGAATGCTTTTGCAAATCTTACCATTCTTAACCCTGGAGGGACAACTCTGTTTTATTATTATTTATTTATTTATTTTGGGGGTTTAAAAATAATTTAAATTTTCAATGAATATTTAGTTTTCTCCCTCTCAATCTTTAGGGAATAATGGAAACTTCAATGAACAAGTGTAGAGTAAATAATGATCTCTCTCTCTCTCTCTCTCTCTCTCTCTCTCTCTCTTCAATTTTCAACTATTATTTTCTAGAATAGTGGAAATTTTAATGAACAAGCATGCATAGAGTAAATAATGTGATCTATCTCTTTTCCTTCTTTTTTTTTTCCATTTATTTTAATAATGAATATTTTAAAGTTGAATTCTCATCTCATAACAATTTAGACTTAGTTTAATAACGATTTTGTTTTTAGTTTTAATTTTTTTAAAAAATTGTATTTATTTTCTCACAATTTCTTATTCATGTTTTTCATATTTTTTAACTAAACATTTGAATTCTTAACTAATTTCTTAAATAAAAAATAAGATTATGAAAATTACTTTCTTTTGTCTCGTTTGGTATTTTTTTTTTTTTTTTTTTTTGAAAAATAAGCTTATTTTCTCCCAATTTCTTAC
>QLSR01000294.1:114626-142408 GCA_031780015.1 Citrullus colocynthis
TTTTTTTTTTTTTTTTTTTTTGAAAAATAAGCTTATTTTCTCCCAATTTCTTACATTGATTTGTAATCTTTATAAAGTACAAGGGTTGAATTTTTGGCCAATTTTCAAAAATAACCTCATTTTTTGTTTTTAGTTTTTAAAATTTGACATAGTTTTTTAAAACATTAGTTTAAAAACTAGATAACAAAGCGAGAAATTTAGCGGTGTAATGCGTGTTTACAAGCTTGGTTTTCAAAGACTAAAAACCAAAAGGTTACTAAATAGAACCTTTAGTTTTAAAAAAATGTGACCTTGATTTTGAAAATACTCCTTAAATGTAAACAACAAAACATATAAAACAATGGTAATGGTGTTTAATAGGCTTAATTTTAAAATATCAAATAGTTATCAAACGGGAGTTTAGTTTTTTATTTATAATTTTTGAAAGTTGAGTTTATAAAGACTGTATATACTCATTAGTTCTTCAATTATCTACCTTTTAACTATCTTTCAGAAATCCAAATCAAGTTTTGAAAACTAAAAAAAGTATTTTTTTTTTTTTTTGATATTTGGCTGATAATTTAAATATTAAACAAGTGGTAGATCCTGAATAAGAAGAGTGATTTCAAGAAATGACAGATCTATTCACTCTATCAATAACCGAGTCGAATCTGGTGTATCATTAGGGATTTGTCTTTTCTATTGATTCCTACAGTTTGGATCAAAAACAATTCTTGAATGAGGTATTCAACACCAGGGATGAATCGAAAAAGAAATATTTTTTGGTTCTACCTCCTATTTCTTATGAAGAGAATGAATCTTTTTATCGAAGGATCAGAAAAAAGAAAATTGGGTCCTGACCTCCCCCGAGAATGATTTGGTATCCAAAACAAAAAATAATGGTATTTGCTATCAACAACATAATTACAAGTTTAGTTCACACACTTTCAATTTTGTATCTAATAATTTTCAAACTTTAAATAGTATATAACAAGTTCTTAAACTTTAAAATTGTTTAACTCTCATCTTCTATATCAAGTAAATTATTGATCTATTCGACTGACCGTAAAAATTGACAGATTTGTCAAGCAAAAATTGAATGTGTAAGGTCTCTTAGACAAACATTTTAAAAATGTTAAAAATATCAATCATCTATTCTTTAAAAAAAAAATTAAAAATTGAAGATGTAGTAGACAATTTTTAATTTTAAAATAACATTTTAAATAATATTGAAAATTTATAATATTTTAGGAATTTAAAAGTTCAACCTTCAACAACATATTAAACATGAATTTGAATTTTGGAGACAAATAAAGGCAGTACATACTTATCTCTGGCATTCTCAATATTCATTTTTGTTTTCTTTTGAATGATAGACATTGTAATTCTCTTTCTCGTGGCCACTTTTTCAGTTATCAAATATTATTGTAAAGTAAATAATTCTTTTTTATGAACAAAAGTATAAAGTAAATAATCATCTCTCTCTCATAATGTGTTTTTTTTTTTTTTTTTGAAATATATTATCAAATTATATTTTTAAATAATAGAAGTTTTAATGAACTTGTATAGAGCAATAATAATGATGTTTGTGAATAACATATATTTACAGTTTAATAATGAATGATAACTATAGAGTAGTGGCCAAGCATTAATAATGGCAATACTTGATGCCTATTATGCCATTTGACCCACATGAGTAATCAATATGTAATTTTGCTACTTCATCAATATGTGTGTGTGTGATTTTGCAACAAATGTATAATAATGATTCTTTTAATCAATATATTTAACCTGATTATTTGAAAAATGTGAAAATATTTCTTCAACTTTTTGGTAGATATTTATCTTGTATTTCTTTTGATATTCTCATTATTATTTTGTTTTCTAGTTTTGGAAAGAAACCAGTTTTTATTACGAAAAATTATTTGAAATAATAAAATTATTGAAAATATTTACAAATAATATTAAAATATTACCGTCTATCTACGATATACCACTACCTATCACAAATAAATAATAAAATTTTGCTATATTTGTAAATCTTTTAGTTCATTTTCATATATTTGTAACCACCCATTTTATTACTAATTCAAAAATATATTTCTATTTTTTTAAGATCAAAAATAGATTTCTATTTTTAAAAAATATATATAGTTAGTTGTTTAACAAATGTTTTCTTTTAATTTACTCTAACTAATGAATTATATTTCTGAGCCTTTGATGTTACTTCCTCTTAAAATAATCGACATCTAAGTATTAAATCTTGTTTATAGTTTTTAGAAATAAAAATAAAAACTCCTAAAACAAACTCTATGTTTGTCTGGTACATATCATATAAATTTTTAAAACATTTTTATTAAAATTTTGTTAGATTTGTTAAACTAAAAAAAATTAATATTCCAAATAAATCCTATTTAAATGCAGCTAAGATTATTTTTAGTATCAAATATTAGAAAAAAATACTCTTGGCTAAGAATAACAAGATTTATTTTTAGACCTACTAGAAAACAACTTTGTAAAGTTTACCGTTTATAAAAAATAAATAAATAAAGCTAATAATGAAATAGATAATTATTTTAAATGACAAAATTGTTGGAAATATTTTCAAATATAGACACATGTAAACTACTATTCAATAGATAATACTTATTAAAAACCTGTCTAACTTTTAAATACTGTATTTTTTATTTATTTTTACAAAAAATCAATAAGTATGTTTCTAAAATACTACTATAAGTAGAGCCAAGCTAATTAAACATAGTCAAAATGAGCATAGCTCAATTGGCATAAAACTTATACTGACTATCAATCTCTATCACTGAAGTTTGATTCTTCTTCCTACATATTGTAAATAAAAAATTTAAAACAATCAAACATGACATGAATTTCTACTATTTATTATGTCTTTTATATCGAGTTGTCAACCTGAAGATATCTCAATGATTAATGAATCTATTCCTTCCCTTCGAAATTTGAAGTTCAAATTCTCTTCTCAAACTCATGGTACCAAATCATTCGAAAAATGATAAAACTGAAATATTATAGTTTAATCACAACCATCCCATTTAATTTTTCTAGAGACTCTCAAGCAAGTTGGAAATCGAATTTCTAACTTTAAAATTAATAGTTTATGTGTTATGCTACTTGAGTTATGTTCATTTGACAACAATAATAATAATGATAATGATAACAATATAATAATAATTATCATTATAGTCAAAGATTAAAATACTCATCGATACATTTAATTAAAACATTATATATATATATATATATATATATATATATATATATAAAGAATATGTGTAATTTAATTATTAATTTAAATAATTTTTATTTACAAAAATATCAGCCAATATCAATATATTCGTAAAATTGAAATTCTGATATCAATAGGTTTAAATACTATAGTACAAATATAAATTAAGTTTAAATACTATTTTGGTCTTTGAACTTCTAGCTTTGATTTATTTTGATACCTCTATTTTTCAAATGTTCATTTTGGTCCCTGTACTTTCAGGATTGGTTCATTTTGGTCCCTGTACTTTCAGGATTAGTTCATCTTGGTCCTCAAACTTTTAAAAAGTTAACATTTTCATATCCTATAAATTAAGTAAAAATAAAAATGAAAGATCCAAAATAGTCATTTTTTTCTATATATACGAAGTAAAATAAACTAAAGCTAGACGAACAAAGATCAAAAAAAATTATTTTTAAAAGTATATAAACTAATACGAACCAAATTTGGAAGCATATGAATCAAAATAAATATTTAAAAATATAGAGATTAAAAGTAATAATTAAACTGATAAAATCCATATCAAATTATCTTTCCACTCCCTCTACCGTTGCCCGTGTAAAGGGTAATTGGTCACCGTCGGGCCCCATAAAGCGGGAAAACTTAAAAGGAAATTGATGAAAGTTCTCTAATTTCTCATAAAGTGGATCGTCCTTTTACGCTTGAAGAAAAACGTAAGGTCCGAAAATGGAGGGCAAAGGAAATGACAAGAGAAAAAAGAAACCAATTCTTCAGAGGAATCTATAATACTGTAGGCTTTTGCCTTTTGGCATACCAAACGATGCAGAGATTGAATTTCTCAGTCTGGCAATTGAAAACGACGAGACCGAAGACTAGATAAACAAAAGGAGGGACTTAAGGCCAATTAATTTATCAGATCTGTCGGATCCTCTCATGAATTCAATTCAAGTTGCAGAAATCGTAGGACCATGAAAAACGATTATCGCTTGTTTTTATATAGCCTGTTTCAGAATCTAAACCATGCTGCAGTCAACTGGCTTTTTTTGTTCCCACTTTTTTTTGCTGTGTTCGGAAGGTGTTCGACGAAATTGCCGACAAAATTCGGTTGATTTTTCGGTGCCGGGTAGCGATTTTTCGGTGTGAATATCGGGTTGCGCAATGGTCATAGAGTGATCGGACACCGGCGCCGGCAGGGATGATAGGAATTTGACAGATTCTTAGTGCTTGGAAGTAGCTCGACGAAATTACGGAGTGAATTTAGCTGTACCGGCGCCGTAAGCATTGAATGAAGTCTACAGATTAAGCTTTTGGTAAATGAAGAATTGACGTACACGTCAGTCTCCTCTCTCACTACAAAAGTAAGGTAACTTCTCTCTCTCTCCAGTTCTTAAATATTCAATCAATGAATTGGAAAAGAAATCAAAACTCAGTTGGTGTCAAAATTCCTTTGAAACATTTATAAAAAGTTTAGAGAAATATTAAATATTGTTTTAATATAGCAGAAGGACTGAAAGAAGTTGAAAAAGCAGCCAAAACATTGCACCAATCAAGGGGAGTAAATATGATGAATTTTGGGGTGAAAAAAGTTTGCAATGCTGCCGACTCGTGTGTAGGACCAAATTTTTTCAAAACTTAGGAAGATGACAAAAGAGAAAATTAAAATAATTATTTTTATTAAACAAAAAAAAATCTATTCTAATTTCTCCCAAAAGCCTGATGTACTGGAGAAACAACGGCCTAGTTCAAAAATTTCATCCTAGAAAATGGAATGCACATGGAAACCCAATTCAAGAAACACCATTTTCAACCACGGAATAATCTCAACTAATTAAACCAATCCGAACAATACATCTCAAAAATCGACAGTTTTGATTCAACTCTTCAGTCAGACTTAGAAAGACTTAAAATTTTCCAAGCTGGAAAAGCATAAACTTCAAGATTGACCTGTAACTTTGATAAAGACAGGAAGAATTATTATAGGGATTAAATGGAAAAAGTTGAGGGTTGATGATGATGTAAAATTGGTTTGAATTGGAAAACAGGGATATATATTTCTTGATAGTGAGACGATGAAAATTTTCTGGGCAAGATAATTTCAAGTTTCTGGTTATCCAAACAGATTCATCCGCATGGGAGAAGCAATAAGGTGAAGAGTTTGATGGAAACAGAGTACTACGAAGATGATGAATGAAAAAAAAAAAACAGACAAGAACATTCAAGATAATATAATCTGAATTCAGACAATCTGATACAAGTAAATTGTTCATGATTATACTATTAAATTGGAAAACAAAAGTATAATAAAGAAGAAAAAAATAACAGGAAAAAAAAAAAACAAAAAATAAAAAGACCACAAACCAGAAAGCAGCAGCAGCAGAAACTGCTGCTTTCCCATTGTTGCTCTGAATTATAGTTCTTCAATTCATCCCTATACATACAAATTTTTTTTTTCTTTTTTTGCTGAAACATAAACATTCTCTGCACTTCTTCTACTCTTCTCTGCCATTTATTTCACAAATTCAAATATCCATAACAATTCAAACAAATAAGAAGAGACTTTCCCTCTTACCTTACACTCCCTGTGTATGCTTAATAAAATGCCTTCTTTTTTTTTTTTTTTTTTTGTTGCTTTTCCGAATCTTTAAACAAGTAATTGAGGTTTGTAAGAGAGAAGAACATGATGGACAAGGCTGCTTTTAACTTGCAGAAATAAATATAATCCTTAAAAGTCTTTGATTATTCTTCCTCAAAGAGCGATGAGCATTGCCCAAGGAGAAAAAATAATGGAGAGATTGGGAAATTTTTAGTACATTGAAGAAGATAAAAGAGGGCATGGTGTAAATTTCTCCTTCTTCTGTGGTTGAGTTGAGGTAAGGTTAGAGGAGGAAAATTTCTCAAAAGAATCAATAGAAGGGTGGAGGTGGAGGAGAGGCGTACGAAACTCCATAGATTGGTGGCAATGGGCCTTCGTATACAGGTGATGGTGGTGGGGATGCAGGTGGCGGAGGAGGCGACGGTGATGGTGGTGGTGGTGGAGAGTGATAAACCGGCGGAGGAGGTGATTGGTAAACTGGGGTCGGTGCAGGTGGAGGTGGGGGTGAAGGAGACGGCGGAGGATGGTATTTTATGGGCGGAGGTGGTGAGGGTGATGGTGGGGGGGGGGAGGGGCGGGCGCAAGACGGCGGCGCCGGTGGTGGTGGCGAGGGTGGGGGAGGAGGCGGCGAGTTGGGCGGGGGCGGTGAATTGTAGTAGTAAAGGGGTGGGGGTGGAGAGAACAAGGGAGGGGGTGGGGGAGAGGGGGGTGGTGGGGATGGTGGAGGCGGAGGAGAGGAAACAGGTGGGGGGGGAGGAGAGTAAACAGGTGGGGGAGGGGGAGGTGGGGATGAGGGGGGGGGGGGGAGAAGAGACGGGTGGGGGGGGGGGAGGGGCGGGCGCAAGACGGCGGCGCCGGTGGTGGTGGCGAGGGTGGGGGAGGAGGCGGCGAGTTGGGCGGGGGCGGTGAATTGTAGTAGTAAACAGGTGGGGGAGGAGGAGATGGGGATGGCGGTGGCGGAGGGAGTGGCCGGTAAATGGGATGTGAAGCGGATTCAGGTGGCGGAGGAGATAAAACAGGTGGCGATGGCGATGGGACAACAACAGGTGGCGGAGAAGGCACCACCACAGGTGGCGACGGAGCGACATAAGAAGGACATCCAAAAGAACTGCAATCCACAGGCTTAGACAAGAACGACTTACATTGCCTCTCAGAACGTTGCACCGGCCGCTTCGGTATACAGTTCCTCCGGTCATCAAAATCCGGCAACGCCAAGCACGACGGCGCCTCTCCCGTAAAGAAATTATAAGAGTAAGTAAAGTTCTGCAGATTCGGCAATTTACAGATACTCTCCGGAATCTTCCCAGACAAGAAATTATGCGCCACATTCAGCTGCTCCAAACTCACCATTCCACCTATTGTCTCCGGCAAACTCCCAAAAAATTCATTAAAACTCACATCAAACACCGTCAGATTCTTCAGAAACCCAATCTCCGACGGCAAACACGATCGAAACCCATTATTCATCAGAATAATCTCATTCAATCTCGTCATATTCCCAATGCTTCCAGGCACACACCCATGAAATTTGTTATTAGCAAGAACAATAACCGAAACCGGTGAGTTCCCGAAATTTTCCGGTAACTCGAACCGGAATCTGTTATGGTTGATGAAAATGGCGTCCAAATCCTTATCGAAAAGCTCCTTAGGTACAGTCCCTTCAAACTCGTTGAACCTCAGATCCAAAAACTTCAGCTCCGGCAACTCAAGAACCACCCGAGGGAATTTTCCGGCGAAGCGATTGTTACTCAGATCCAACTCGAACAACCTCTTCAGGTTCTTGAACTTGTGAGGAACAGTCCCACAGAACCGATTAGAGTTTATATGGAACAATGCAAGATCCACAAGAAGACCAAGCTCCTCCGGCAAGTACCCGGCAATGTCGCCGTGGTTGAGGTCAATTCCGGCAACTGTACGGATCGATGAATTATCCGGCGCCGGAGCACAGAAAACCCCTGTGTAGTGACAAACATCAGATCCAACCCAATTCCGAGTGAGATTTGAAGGGTCAGACAGAATCGCTTGCTTCCAAGCTTGTAATGCTATGTAAGCATTTCTGATTCTGTCATTTTCAAAAACAAGCTTAGGATCGACGACGACTTCTTCACCACGGTCGCCAAATTCATCTCTGTAGTAAAGGAGTTGACGTTGACGGATGTAATGAGCTTCAGCGTCAGTAAGGCCTCGGCCGCCATGGCTGGAAACTTGAAGAAACTCTTCAGAAACAGAAGAAGAAGAAGAAAGGCACAAAAGAAAAGTGCTAAAGAAGAGGAAAAAATGTAAGAAAAGATGAATGTTGAAATGGGTATCGCTCTTCATCTCATATGTGAGACATCTGATTCCACAAATTCCCACTTTCTTTCACCTTTCTTTCTTCCTTCCTTCCTTCCTTCCTTCCTTCCTTCTCTAAAACCTGAGGGATTTTGGAGAATGGGGATTTCTTTTTTTCTTTTTTCTTTTCAGGAAAATGCTCAAATCCCTTCTTTGAGATCTGAGCTTCAAAATGTGAGTGTGAAGAGAGAGAGAGAGAGAGAGAGAGAGAGAGATAGGGATTTAGAGAGTGGAGCGGAGAGATAAAGAGGGATTTGAGAAGAGGGTTTGTTTTCTAGGGATTTTGGAGATGTGTGGGGAAGAAATAATACGTGAGAAAAGGGCCAGCTATATTACAGCTCAAAGCCCACCAGATTCTTTTTTTTTTTTCTTTTTTTTTTCTCTTTTATTCATTTATTTATTTTCGAAATTATTCCTTTTCTCCTTTCTTAGAATTTATTCTCTTTATTTTTATTTTGTTCGTTTTCCTTTTGTTTAAATTCCTTGAAACTTCTTGTTTATTATTTTTTTTTTTAATTTTACATTTGTGTTAAAAGACATCAACTTCAATTCTATATCTATTAGGCAGATTGATTTTTTTAAAATAAATAAATTAATAATTTATTAGACACAAACTTAACTCCACGGTAATTAATTACTTTCACCCTAAAGGTGGAAGGTTCAATCTTCTATTTATGTCATCATTATAACCCACAAAAATGAAAGTTTAACATACTTAAAGTCTATGATCTAGTATACAAAATCAAATATTTAAAATATATGGTACATTTAAAAAAGTTTATTCATTATTTCGACACAAATTTAAGAATTTGTGCTTTAGCTAATTTTTTAGTGTTTTTTTCTTTTTTTTTTTTTACATTTTCATATAAAAAAAATCACTTCAATCATTACTTCCAATTGTTTAATGAATTATTTGATATATATATATATATATATATATATATATATATATATATATCCTAACAGTAGAGCTCTAATCTTAATCATTATAATTATTTTCGTCAATGAGTGTTTAGTGCTATGTAAACCAAAAACATTAATACTTTTTTCATATTAAAAAACCAATAATACTTTTTTAACCAAAAAATTAAAAATGTTAGGAAAGAAAATATAGTAAATATGAAAAATAAGATTCCTTTGTTGTTGTTATTATTATTATTATTATTATTATTATTATTATTATTATTATTATTATTATTTTAGGCCTTATATTATTTTGAATTGGTATACAACAGGGTATAGTTGTATTCTATTTTCATTCCTATTCTTGGTTCAACTCTCAAAGCCAACGCATGGAATAAACCATAGAGCAAATTACAAAATTGCCCACATCATCTTTGAAAATTCAAGTAGTAGTTGCATAGCATTATGATGAAATATTGGAAAAAAAACCTATCATAAATATTAATTAACAGAGTCGGTGGTGGTGGTGCCTTCAGCCGGCGCTGAGTTGACCGGAAAAACAAAAAAAACAAACAAAACAAAATAAAATTCCGGCGAGTTTCCCCCAGCAGGCCGGCAATATCACGAGAATTTCGTGCAATTTCTCGTGAGAAATTAAAGAGTGGAGGAAATTTGTTGGTATGTAGTGGCGATAGAGAGAGAAAGAGAGGGGCAGGAAGTAAATGAGGTGGGCGTCACGTTGGGTAAGGAATTGATTTGAAAATTTAAAATTTTAAAAATAATAATAATAATTATTATTATTATTATTATTATTATTATTATTATTATTATTATTCAAAACTGTTTTTTCCGACTACCGATGCTCACGGGAGGCTACTGTGTGTTTTTCTAAAGATTTCATGCCGTTCATGTCCCCTTTTCTTAATTTTTATTTTATTTTGAATTTTGAAATGTAACTTTTCTACCACTTTAAAAGAAAATTACCATGGTTTTTGTATTTACCAATTTACCCCTTCATTCAAATATATATAAAGCCTAAAAGGTTAGCCTAAAAATAATAATAATAAAATAAGCCTAAAAGGTCAATATTTTCATCATTACTATAAATTATGGAAGGTAGACAACTAAGAGAAGTCTAGCTTATCAAAATACATATAAATAAATAAGGCTTTATCCGTTTAACTTTCAAATTTATTCCTTCTTTATTAATGGATGCAAAATTTATATTTTGGGCCTTGAATTTTTAAATTTCTTCTTCTTTAATATTTAAAGTTTTAAAGTATTTATTTAGGTCTTTAAATAATTTTTAAAATAATTAATTTGGTAAATATTATATTAGTTTCCATCTAATATCTACTTGTTCACGATTGTCTCCAATTGATGTAAATTGAAACCATATTCGAATAAAAATGGTAGTACATATACTCAAGATCGTTAATTTAATAAAACAGACTAAAGAGAATGACCGAAATATTTTGATTTGTTCAAATATTTAAATAGTTAGGCCCCGTTTGATAGTCATTTCATTTTTTGTTTTTGTTTTTAAAAACTAAGCTTATTTCCTCCCTATGTCTTACATTGATTTGCATTTCTTTTAAGTACAATGGTTGAATTTTTTTTTGTCAAAATTTAAAAACATAAGCAAGTTTTTAAAAGCTTTTTTTTTCTTTTCAAAATTTGGCTTGGTTTTTTAAATCATTGGTAAAAAGTAGGCAACAAAGAAATAAACTTGAAAGGGGAAGTAATGTCTGTAGGCTTAATTTTCAAAAACAAAAACAAAATTTGGTTACAAAATGGGGCCTAAAAGTTTATCTAATTGATAGTTAATTAGCTACTATCTTCTACACTAACAAGGTATACTGTCCTTTCAGTAGTTCGATCATAATAAATTCAAAAGTGTGTTTGACTTAAAACGATTGTATGTTGAATGACATATTGGATGTTTTCATAGGAAGCATGTGAGTGATTACATATCATGTTGAAATAGCCCACATTGGTTCGTAGAGATGATCTCCATTTTAGCAACCAGTTAAATATAAGTAAGATGACTTCACATGAGTTGTAGGGAGACGACGTCACATGAGTTGCAAGGGATGTACGAGAATGTTCAAGCCATCAAATGATTACTTTTGAATTCCAAAGTATGACCTAACTGTTTATTATGATGAATTACAATTAGTATCAAATAGGTCTTTTAATAGGATGTAGTTTAGGGACAGACCAAGGTAGATGTTGGTGCCCATGTAACGCTCGAGTAGATGATAAGTATGTGAACGAACATAAATCACATATGAATTAAAGGAATCCTACGAATCTTAAAGTGTGGTTGGGACAAGGCTTTAAAAGTTTGTGTATTTTACCACTCATATCAACAAGAAGAGTTGTATCTTTCTTTTTTATGACTCAATAGGAGGAATTCCAAAGTTAAGTTTTGATTGACTTAGAGTAATCACGAGGTTTTGTGACCTTCCCTATGAGTTTTCCAATAAAGCAAGTGATGATTGAGGAAAAAACATACTAAAGAATTTGGCTTAGTAGATATGAATAGTTTTTATTTTAGCAACCAATTTAAGACAATCAAGGTGATGTTTAAATATGTGTGTATATATATTTGTAATACAACAAACATGAGGCATGAGAAATCGAATTTCTAATTTCAAAGACATTAGTACACGTCAATTACTCTTAAGTTATACTAATGTCGGCAATGTTAATTGTGGATTGATCCATACAAATCTACTTGGGAGTTATCTTAACAAGTATAAGGCATGTAATATTCTTGGACAATTACATAGAGTTGCATTCTAACACGTTAAGGACATGTTGACATGACGTTGCACCTGCACAACTGCCTCATGAAGTATAAAAATGATTAGTTGAGAGTACAATGCTACCAAATAGATAAAAATATCAGTCAATTTGAGTATAACTCAATTCGTTGCTTTATGTATATATTTATTTTAGAAATTTACCTTTTTAGTTTTAAATTTTTTTTTTTCTAAAAATTAGGTTGATGAAAATTTAAATAAAAAAAGGAATTATATAATGATTTTTTAAAAAAAAAAAAAAAAATCGAAAACGGTAATTAAGTTCTACAAAATTATAGCAGACAGAAAGGACACGTAAACGTAATCGCCGAATTAAGACATGCGTTACTTTCATAAATCCCCAAACAACCCTACATTTATTGCCAAGTCAAAACATCGTCACTGCTGTTTCGATCTGCTGCGGGCGTTCACACCGTTGATGATGCTGATCCAACATCACAGACTCCTTGAATCAACGATGATCCGACGGTGAGAAACCTATGCCAGGTCAGATCATATCAGCGACCCCACGCTAAGAAAGCGACAACCAATAGCCAGTTTGGAAGTGGGTCCCACGCGGCCCCTCGGCTGGATCGTCGGCGTTGATGAGGGGCCCATGTTAGTGTGGTGCACCGCGTCCACATTCTTGTCAACGCGCCCAATTTTGGTATTTAAAAAAATAATAAAAAATGAAAGGGAGAAAATAATAATTATAGGAATAATAAAAATATACCGTGAAAAAAGAATAGACGCGTTTTTTGCCCAACAACTTCTTTGACACGTCAGCCTATGGAGGGACTTTTTACACCAAGGACCGAATTTTTAGAGAAAATTATATTCCTACGGCCCTTCATCATTTGTCACAAAAATATAAATTAACCATTATATACTGTAGTAAAATGAGCATGGCTCGATTTATACAGTGTCTGTAGTTCGATTCTTTCATTTTACATATTGTTAGAAAAAAAATTATGTAGAGTCCACAAAATAAATGAATAATAAATTAATACATCATTTAATAGTGTGTCAAATTATGAATGACAATAGTAAGTGTTATCATAAAGTTTCTTCCATTTTTGTTTTAAATTTTAATTGTTGATTCAAATTTTCCAAATTGATATTCTGAAGAATAGAAACATCCACAAATTACCCAGGCCTATATTTTAAGGAAACAACAACTTTGAATTTTAGTGTCTTCTTTATTTTATTGTTGGTTGATTATCTATACCAAAATGCAAGTCTGGTTTGGATTTATTTTTGGCCAAAATAAAGATAGAACCGACACATTAATTTAAGAAGAAAAATATTGTGAAAAAAGAAATAGAACAAAAACCATATCATTGTATTACAAACCCAACATACCAAAATAGATATTGTAACAACTAAAATTGAAAGGTCCATCCAAACTAATCAAACTAACCACTATTTTCCTATTTTATACTTTAGAAAATTTATACCAAACACTACAACTTGGTATATACATTATTAGCAACAATATAAGAAGTTTTGATCACATTTCTAGACTTCAAATTTTGTTCATTCACAATCTCTACCATTTCAAATTGTGTTCATTCATTATCTCTACCATTAACATTGGTAGAATGTAGACTCAAATGGTGATTTTTTTAAAAAAATTAAAGGAGGTGAAGAGATATTTTTTCTTTTAATAATTTGGAATGTTTGTATAAACTTGCAACAATTTAGAAGGGAGGGTTCATACATGTAATCTCCTAGAGGGATGAACATCTTTTTTTTTTTTTAGTACAACAATTGGGGATTAAGAAATTGGATAAAATGTTATGCCAATCACGTTGAGCCAAGCTTGCTTTTGCCTTTTTTTCTTTCCAATATTCGACGGTATGTAAAGTTAAAAAGATCCGAACCTTTCATTTCTTAAATCAAAAGTATATGTTTAAACCAAAATTAACTACAAACGAAGTGTTTTAATATAGAATTGATACATTTTCCATAAAACATATAATAATTGAAATTTAAAATAACCAAAATGTTTGTGTCTTTGTTGTTTTTTTTTTTTTTTTTTCCCATTTATTGAATTACAAATTGAAGTCTACCCTCTTAATCATTTATCCATCACATCAAGAGAAAATGGTTTCACTGTTTTAGCCGCAAGTAATCCAAAAACGCATATTTCATGTTGCAAAAAGTCACTCAAATCGCCAGCTTCACCTATCTTTTTCTCGTTAAAATAAATAAATAATAATAATAAAATAAAAAGTTTGTTAGATTATAAGAAATACCCCCATGAATTTTAATTATACTCCTTGAAAAAAGCTTTGATTTATTCTTAAATTTAAAATTTTGCTTCTTCTTTTTTTGAGAACTGTTTCACCAAAAATAAATTTAATTTGGCAGGATGACTAAAGTATAAAAATTATAAAATATATATGACACTGTTTATAATAAAATATCATGAAGTATATATGTAAAAATTGTGACTATCTAAACAAATAACCTTAAAATTTAATCTTTTGAATACTTGTAAATAAGATTATCCAATCTGTAAAATATTTTTTAAAAAAGATTAAATAATTTTAAAGTTCCGGAGTAAAAGAAAAAAAAAAAGCATGATTGGAAGTGAAACCTAGATTGGTATTTTGTTTTTATTCATTAAAATGTAAATCAAAATAGATTAAATTTTGTTATTTTAAAAATAAACAATAAATATAAATTCAATGTATGAACCATCACTAAAGTAAATATACACATATAACAATAAGTTGGGAAAAATTTAGAAAATTGATTAAAATTTAGGGCAAGTTATAAAAATTACTCGTGAAGTAGGATGGTAGTAGCAATTACACCTCTCAAACTTTCAATTGTAAAAATTTAGCCCTTAAACTTCTAGAAATTTTTAAATTAGATCCTCAAGCTTACAATAATTATAGAAATTGATACAATAAATGATAAAAATTGAATCTCCAAATTTATACAAATGTTGAAAGTCATACAATTATGTAAGTTTGAATGTTCAACTCGACCAAATTTTAACTTTCATATAGGTTTGAGGGCTTAATTTTTAAGGTATAATTGCAACTACCACCCTACTTAGGGTTAGGTTTTGTAATTTGCCCCCAAATTTACTTTAATTTTTATTAGGAAAGTCCTTGGAACGTTTTTTTTTTTTTTTTCTCTCTCTCTTTTTTTGAGGAGGGGGGACAAATATTGATTAAAAAAAAGTAAATGACAAAAATCAACCTTAAAATATGATAGTTGTCAAACTTTCAATTATTAAAATTAAGCTCTCAAACTTATACAAGTGTTAAAGTTTGACTCTCAAACTAATATAAATATAGAAATTGTAACAATTGTATAAGTTGGAGAGTTCAATTTTTACCAATTCTACAACTATGATAAGTTTGAACGTCTAATTTTAATATTTTACAATTGAAAATCATTGCAACAAATACTATATTTAGAAGTAGTTTTTGAATTTGTCAAATTTTAAAAAAGAAAGGAAAAAAAAAGATGAAAAAGAAAAAGAAAATGATTCACTGTGGCCGACAATCAAGTATGAATATTGGGAAAGTGGTATACGCTGTGTTGTGCTTTGCACTGGCCAAGCTATTCTTTTACCCTTTTTATTTATTTATTTATTATTATTATTATTTGACAATATTCTTTTACCCATTTTTCAAAAGGCTTCTTCAAGCAATTTTTGTATAAGATGAAGAAACGAATTTCAACTATTCTCCTATGTTCATTTTTACTATCTTTTTAAGATATCAAAGTCAACACTTTAGAATCAAACAAATTGAATAATAGTAAACAGTCTATTTCACACTTCAAGTAACCAAATAAATAAACTAGTAAACAAGTTTGTATCTCAAGATAAATAAAATAAAAAGTTCGGTTTAAATTGTTAATTTAAAAATTAAGTTTCCCAATACTTGCTTATTTTATTATTTTTAACAAATAAATGGTATAGAAATTGCATTTTTTTTTATTTAAACACAATTAAATCATACATTAAATGTCTTATAAGAAAGTAAATGATATTACAAAATTTTGAATTCAAAGTTTCTTGATAATACAATGTTTATCCTCGAGCTTGAGTTTATAGATTATAATCAATTTAACGAATAATTCAATAGAAGTAATAAAAAATTACATCTTATCGTCCAACTTATTAATTTATACCATTTATGTTGAAATCATTAACAAATGTGGAAAACTCAATTTTTTTTAAAAAAAATAAAATCACTCGTATTAATGAAAATTTGTTACTATATTGCAATATAAATAGAAATTATACATGGAAGTTTGGGATTTTGATCAAGACAACTATTATTTTGAGTTTGTATGATACATTTTCTAATTAATTGTATAAAAAAATATATATGTCATTAGTCTAAAAAGAAGATATCCATATTGTGAACTTTTTATAAAAAAAAATAATAGACATCCTTTGTTCAATGTTTAACTACACGCTTCTGGATGTGAGTTATAGATTGAGAATATATATTTTACCTCGTTGAATTATATTTTTGAGGCCAATAATAGAAAATGTCCTATTATTGGCCTAAAAAATGTCCCAAGACAACATGGATAGCATCGAGGAGAGACTGGGGCCAATATGCCATGTGGAAG
Organism: Citrullus colocynthis; assembly: GCA_031780015.1. Lineage (NCBI taxonomy): Eukaryota > Viridiplantae > Streptophyta > Magnoliopsida > Cucurbitales > Cucurbitaceae > Citrullus > Citrullus colocynthis. The sequence continues at coordinate 131,107 of QLSR01000294.1, forward strand.
AGTAAAACCAAGTAAGTAGGACAAACTGTGCTGAGGTAGAATCCTATATGGCGTTTATTTATCGTAAACAATTTTCAATTTTCAATTCATCCTCACAAAAATTATAGTAACTTCATCCATTAAACATTTGATACGCCAATTTTCTTTTCTTTTTTTTTTTTAATAATATGTGAAATAAGAGATCGAATCTCATAAATTGAAGTTGATAGGACAAATTTACAAAGATTCAGTAGTAATTAAATTGATTAGTTGATCCCCGATTTAATAATGTATTGTTTTATTTTTTTTAATCCCACAAAATGCTTACATGCTTCTTTTGTGGTACTACTAGAAAATTTTTCTTCATTACTCATTTCATTTATTGTTAGGTTTGACTTTCTTCTTCTTATTTTATTATCATTATTTTTAAATAATGCACGAATACTGCATTAATGTTGTAAATTTAGTCACGTCATTTGCTTCTAATACTGCTTTTCCATTTACCTTTTTTTTTTTTTTTTAAATATCACCTCAAATTTCAATAAATGTTGCAATTTTAAAATTTAAATTTAAAATATATTACAAATTTAATCATCTAATAAGTCATCACACCAAATATCGTTAAAAATAAGACTTTCTCTCATGCATTCACTAAATTATAAAACACATATACGACATGAAATTGATGAAATTTTAAAGAGAAAAAAAAGATATAGATTCTTTTTTTATTTATGCATTTTAACAAAATTATTCAATGATTAATCTATTTATTAGTAAGATATATTTTTTTTTCAGAACTTTATTTTTATTAAATTAATGAGTCAATTTAGACTTTTATATATATATATATATATATATATATATATATATATATATATAAAATTAGTGGGTGATTTATAGAAAATTGAACTCAAGGTAAAAATTAACACACTTATTTTTAAGTGTACGTTCTAATTTGATGAAAATTAAAGTTTAGCATCTAAATTGATACACTTGAGAACTTTAAGAGTCAACATTGATTTTCTCCTAAAAGGTTAATAACTATTTTTCCAACTATCGTTTTTTAAACATAATTTTATTATTCTCCTTTTAAATACAACAAATGAATTCATATCGATGAATTATGGTTTATGAGTAATTCTTTTGATAAAATAATGATTATTAAAAAAAAAACAAAATATAATCTTATAATATTTTTTTTACGACGTTTTAAAAAAAAAATACAATGGTCTAAACAAATAGAAAATGTTTTCAGCACTTAGATTTTCATTGACATGAATAACATTATTAAGCTTGAAGTTTAATAGTTTCCACACATGTTAAATTGTCTAAAACATTTATATTTTACATCAAATTGAAATATTTTATTAGATATTTCATTGACATTGACATTGTTTTTAACCTCAAAAGAAGGAGAATACAATGGAAATGTGGTTTGAAAACCCAAAATTGCCATAGTTTCCATTTCTAACCCTATATTTTTGGAGGATAGTATGCTTATACAAACAAATTTGTCAAATTGAGTTAAATAATTGTCCAATCAATTCAACAATTCTAGATATATAATTATTTTTTAGTTATCCAATAAATATGAATAATTCATGGATATATATAATTGATAGATTACTAAACTTCCCAACTCAAAATCAACCTCCCCCACATGGGGTTCATTAGGAATTGGAGAGGTTGGTTGAAACATTAATATTTAAAGATATAATAATAAATAATTAATAGTTTTAAGTTACATTAATATAGTTCTACAATTTTTTGAAATTTTATTTTTCTATATTTTGAAAATGTTTTCTGACGTGGTCTTAGCTTCAAATATTTCCCTCTATAATTATAATATTATATAATTAATATATATTACAGTTTTACAAATTATGACATTATTGTATCGGTAAGTTGTTACACTAACTGCACTATATCATATTACAGTTCTGTGATTTATACAATTGGATTTGTTTAATTAATATCTTAATTTTTTAAACTAATTGAATAAATATGGTTATTTTGAAACTTATCGTTGGAATATTGCAACTGACCTATTAAATGGTTAAATATTGTTATAATTAGATTTCCTTTAAAAATACGTTCTTTAAAAAAAACTTAATAGAAAAATATGGTTGTTTTGAAATTTATAGTCCTTTATAGTAAGTTCATCGTCTCTTTTTTATTATTATTATTATTATTATTATTATTATTATTATTGATCTTTATCTCGAAAAGGAGAGGTGGTAACAATTCGATTTGGTCTCCAAATCAAACCGAACCGAAAGTATTCAAATTTTTCTATGTGAAATCGAACTGACTCAATTTATCAGTTCAAACCAAACCAAACAAAACTGCATAAATTCAGTTTTGCCATTTTTTAAAAAAAATATGCGTGTATGTATATATATATTAAAAGTGGTTCAGTTTGATTTTAAATTCAATTTTGCTCATTAAATTAAAAATGATTTAGTTTTAAATTCGGTTTTGGTTTTTTTTTTTAAATATATAAATAAATAAGTAAGTAAACATATGAATTAATTAAAAATGGTTTGGTTCGGTTTCAAAATTGGTTTTTCAAAATTGAAATCAAACCGAATTGAATAATTCGATTCCACTAAATTTTCGGTCAGTTTTGAAAAACGGTTCGATTTTTGCAGTTTGAATAGCCATTACTATTGAAAAGACGGGGATCGATGAAACTACAATATTTGAATAATAAGATTCAAAACAACCCTATTTTCGTAATAAACTTCAAAAATTACAATATTAATTTTTTTATTAAAAAAAAAAATCATCTATATCTACCCACAAAATATTACACATTTTGTCATTAAAAAGCAGAATAATTTGGTTTGTTCAATTAGTTATCTATGATCAATTGATGTGATTGTGTTGATGCTAATAGAAATTATATAATTGATAGAATTGTATAAAATGTTGGATTGACGAAAAGTTTGAGAAAATAATATAAATTAAAACATAAAAAAGTAGTTTTATATTTTTATAAAGATCCAATATAACAACAAATCTGTTAATTGGAAATCTTTCTCCCTTTAATTATTTTTAATATTTGAGTAATTTTATGTAGAACACGAAAAGAATAAAGAAATTCTAAAACAAGAAAAGCAAAAACGCGTAGGAAAAAAGAAAAGGATAAAGAAAAAGAAAAGAAAAGGCGTGGGAAGTCCTATGAGCTAAGGACGCTAATTACGGAGCCAAAATTTGAAATTTAAAGCGCCACCCTCGTAGTTTTTAAACTTTGCGTAGTCAGCTTAAATTCCCTTTATTTATTTTATTTTATTTTATAGGAAAAATAATTAATGATTACAATTATTCGTATAAACTTCTCAAATTGTTTCATTTTTAACCTTAAAACTTTTAATTTCATTAAATTTCACCTAATACAAATAAGTTTGTAGTGTTAATCACGTAATGTTAAACTAAATTAAACAAAATGGTTGTAAATTTGACACTATATGATAAGTTTTTCATTTAAGAATTCGTTATAAAAAGATTTTCAGCGTGCACTCAGAAACATAGGTCAATTGTTGAGCCCACTTTGGCTCAGCCGCATCACTCAGGGTGCGAGCTACCCGAAAAGTTAGCTATTACAGCGAGCTGCTAGAGTTGTAGGGAGCTGAGGAGCAAAGCTGTAGATAAGATTGAAGAAGAGGTCAGGCTCCCTGTGGAGTAGAGGAGACGGTTAGGATAACAAACTTGAAACAAGCCTCTTCAAGAAAGCTTTGCTTGGTAGGCGCTGCCTATTCACTTGAACAATGCTCTGAACATGAAAGTGTGTAGTTTCGCCCCCTTCTCCCATGCTGAGTCACAGGTAATGCCTCGAAAATCACGATGAGCCACATGCAGGGAAACTTGCACGTGTGGTTTTGGCCGGGACCTCGTTATAGTGTACTAATATGTGTAGGTCTTCGTAATTTGAGATAGTAGCCTGACAAAAAGTTCAGTCCAGATCGAGTGCCCCATTTAGGCACTAAAAAAAAAAAAAAAAAATCAATCAGTGATTTGAGATATTGATAACGTGAATACCTAGTATATTCAATGCTAGACATAACGAGTATCAAGACCTCAAAAAAAAAATCTCTTTCATAGACATGAAATTTATACTATTTTAAATAACAACAAAATTAAAGTGAAGCTTTTGCTAAAATTTGAGAGTTTCAATATTTACTTTATATTTGAATAAAATTTAAATATGTGTCCAACTTAATATTATTAAAATTATTGAATTTACAGAGATTGGTCATTCTTTTGGGGAGGTGAATTAGAGGAAATTTAATAGAGTGTGAAAATTGCAACATTTAACTAAGTGTAAGATCAAATTTAATGATATTGAAAATTAAGGATGAAAAATGATATAACTAACATGACCATTTTAGGAGTGAAAAGTATAAATAAAAATATTATTATTATTATTATTTTTTTAAATTTTAGGTTTGGTTGGATAATCACTTAGTTTTTTGTTTTTTAAAATTAAGCTTATATACACCCTTACTACTTCTAGATTTATTACTTTTGTTATCTATTTTTTATTGACGTTCTCAAAATGCAAGATAAGTTTTGAAATAAAAAAATAGTTTTTATTTTTAAAATTCATTTATAAATTAAGTTGCAAACCATCATAAGAAATTAGGTAAAAATAAATTTTATTTGAAAAAAATCAAATGGTTATCAAACGAAACTTTTATTTTTCTTTTTTAAAATCATGCTTGGTTTCTCACATATATTTTTTTCAATGGTTTTCATCTTTGTTAAAGACCAAACTTAAAAAATAAAACAAGAACAAAAATTTTAAACTTTTTTCTTTAATTTCTTTTTCATTTTATTTTTTTCAATATGTAGGATGGAGGATCGAACTTTAGACTCCAAGATTGGTAGTAGAAATTTATGTCAATTGAACTAGGTTCATATTAATTTATTTTCTATAGTTTTCATGCTAAAGAAAACTATACAAATAGTAAAGAAAAAACATAAATTTCGAAAAACAAAAACATAATAACAACATTATCAAACACCTTAATTGGAATTGCTATTTTTCAGACATCAAGAGTGATAAATAGAATCAATATGTTCCGCCAAAAAAGAAAAGACGAGCATATTCGATGTTATTGTTGAAATTGTTTAAAAATGACATTGTTGAAACAAAACAATGTATCAAAGCAATTATATAGAAATTACAAGATAACCTTAGAGCATTTTTTACTTTTTCAAAGCTATTCTCACTTTTTTTTTTTTTTTTTTTAATCCCTTTCTATGTAACGATTTTTAAGCCATGACCACATGTTTTTAGATTTTTTTTTTTAAAGAAAAGATAATAAATAAAGGTATGAGATTTACACTTCTAATTTTGTGATAGATAATACATATCAATTATTATTAAGTTATATTTCGACATTGTCGATAATGTTGTTTTGTAGGTATGCATTTTAATTATGAAACCTAATATAATATAAGAGATAATTTTGAAATTTAAAGCTTTTTTTTTTTTATGTACATTTAGTTTTTGAAAATTAAACTTGTAAACACTATTTATTTGTGAATTTAAAGCTTAAAAAAAGCAATGGTATTAGAGAGACAAACCAAAAATAAATTTATTTATTTTAAAAAACTATGTTGGTTTGATTAGAATAACAAATGCTCGTTGTGATTTATTTATGTAAACTATGATAAACTAAAAAAAAGTATCTTTGTGGTGTTAAAAAATGATTTGACAACTCAAATGACCTGGGCTATTCAACACAAACCGTAAGAGTTTTGTACTTGAATTGTGATGGATCAAAATTTTTCTATTTTTGTCGGGTTGGGTCGGGTCTCATGTTGAATGTATATTTTTTTATAGGTAGATCCAACCCAACCCGAACTATATATATGTCTTTGTTTAATGTTTTTCTTTTAGGATCATTATGATGTTTGTTTTTGTTTAAAACTTATAATAGATATTATAGATATTTGATATTTAACATTTGAATTTATGAGATTTTAGATATTAGTCGTGCCTTGTAGATAAATTTAAGTATTTTAAATTAATAAAAAAATAACCAGACAACCCAACCTAACACAACTCAAAATTTAAAGGTTAGGTTGGAGACCCTGTTCATATAGTCAACCAACCTTAAATTTTTCGAGTTCCTTCAAAAAATTTCTCCAACTCAATCCATGTACATTCATAGTATCCACTAACATGTTATTTTTGTGAGCGATTTGGACTTCGTGTCAATATGGGTTTTTTTAATCCTCTTATCTACATTTACCATTCTTGTATTAAGCATAGTAACAAAAATTCATCTATGAATTATACAAGAAAAAAACACTTTCTAATATTATATAGTCATTTTTAGTTAAAAAAAAAATGTAGAATCGAAGATTTCATTAATTATAGTAAATAAGCGAATAATAATATTACCATATTTATTAATGCAATTTAGGAGGTTCATACTTCAATTTGTCACGTTGAGGTAGGGTGGAGCCCATTTCATTAAATACTTTCTTTTTTTAATTACAATTTCATTTAATGAACCCACCAAACTATCACCGTAAATGAAAATAACATTAATTGTTACATAAAATTATGTACTATATTTTTTTGGTTGAAATATTTTTAAATATAATAAAATGAGTCAAACTATTTATAAATATAAAAAAATTTCACGGTCCATCAGCGATAGATCGCAATAGAAATCTATTATAGTTTATCATTAATAGATAGTAAATTTTTTTATATTTCTAAATAATGTGGTATTTTTTTATTTATAATAATTTTTCTTTTCTATCTTTTTTCTTTTGAATTTTACATTATTTGATGCTTCGATGACAAAAAGGAGAAAAAAAAGTAAAATATAATTTTCATCCCTCTATTTTAAACTTATTTAATTTTAGTATTTATATTTTCAAAAATCTAACTATAATGATTGTATTTTTAATAAATTTTAAATATGGTATTTACTATGAGTAAGAACTTATTGATTTTTTCAAAAAAAAAAAAAAAAAAATTTGTCTATTAGTATTTCACTAAAAATTTTGTAAATATATTTACATATTTTACTTTCTTGTTTAAAATTGATTATTATTATTTAACCAAATTTAATAAATTAACCTAAAAATACTAAGCTAAAAATCTACTGAAACCATGATTGTTGAAACGAAATAGAGTATATTTGAAAATGATTTTAAAACAATAAAAAATTATTTTTGTCATTTTTAAAAAAATATTCCAAAATATATTTTTAATAATTTAAAATTAATTTTAAGGTTATAAAAAATATGCTAAATTAAATATTAAATTTATTTTTAAGCCATATATATAGAATGATTTTGAAACTGACAAAATTAATTTTGACAATTTCAAACATTAATTCCAAATATTGAGTAAATAAGAAAAGAGTCAAAAGTATTTGTGGCCGATCACAAGCAAAAATGGTGAAGCACTTAAAGCGGGACCCACGACCCATGTTGTGGGGACAACCTCAATTGGACCACAAAAATTCTTCCATAGTGGGATTCATGTTTGGTCCTTACGCACCGCAATTCCTTAATTAAGTATATTACTCAGACAAAATCATGTCGAAATATTAGGGTTGTTTGGATCATAATTCAAATTCTGTTTTTTGTTCTTAAATTTATGAGTTCGGTCAATATATATGTAGCAGATATTTTGAATTCTGGTTTTTGAAAACTGTTTTCAAATGATGTAATTTAATCGAGGTAAATTTTGAAAATAATATATTCATGATTTTATTGTTATTTTTATTATATTCAGAATTTGAATTTTAAAATTTAAAATACATAATTATATTTAATAAAGATAAAAATATTTAGAAATATAGTATGTTGTGTTGTAAACTCAATTTAATTTTTTTAATTAAAATATGCACCATGTTATTATTATAAATTAAGTTAAATTTCAAATTAGTTAGTTTATATGGTTTTAAAATTTAGATTTTAGTTCCTATAGTTTGATACAAGTTCATATATTGTTCTTATGATTTGTTAAATCCTCTTAAACAATCTTCGCCATAGGAATTATTTGTGAAGCTTTTATCAAACCATAGGAGTTAAATGCTAATTACAAATCCCAATACGTAAATTTTAACTTCTTCCAAACAATAGGGACAAAAATTTCAATTTATCCTATAAATTATATAATATTACAAAATAATAATTATACAAATTTTTTAATATAAAACCATGTTAAAAATAAATTAATAATAATTTATTGTCAACTAATATTTAGTGGTTAACTACAACTAGTTTGCAATTGTTTAAATTAGAATCTAATTTTTGGATTCCACTACCAAACACATATATGAAAACATGAAATACAACTTTGTTTTCATTTAATCTCTTATTTTTAAATTCTCTACTAAAGATACCTTATTTTCCTCATTTTATCTGTTTCAACACTTTATTTTTAAATACTCAAATTTCTCGGTTACACTTAAAAAAAAAAAAAACAAAAACAAAAAAGAAGAACTCTATAAGTTTGTTCTTCAACAAAAATAAATATTTCCATAGTATTTTTTTTTTCACAGAAGTTAAAATTATTACTTAGCCAATTTTGATTAAAAAGAAAATAACTTCAAAATGAATTTTTAAGATTTATTGAGCTAAAACATTTCAAAGTGTAATAACTAAAATGATATAAAATCTAAAGTATAATGCCCAATTTGGTAATAATAATTAAAAAAAAATCAAACACAACAATATTCATTAGTATTGTTCTGATTGCTGTCATCGTTAATAATGTAAATCCCAATTAAGTAAGCCGAAGCTTAATTTAAGTATAAATATATCAAGGTTTGTTGGAGAATTCACCAAAATAAAAAAAATTAAAAAAAAAAGTCAAACAAAATAATTCCCAAGCCGTCCTTTTTTTAAAATTTAATTTAATTTAATTTATTTATATATCTCTAATTAGTTTTTATTTATTTCTTTTTCCTTTTGAGGACAAGTAACCCTTTTCTATGAGGGAATTTTGGTTTAATTTTATTATATTTGGTAGATTGGCTAAATTTGTACAAAAAACTTAGGTTCAAAGAAACTGATCATTTTAGGTGTTATTTTAAATGGTTAAGATTACATGGATTAAAAGCAATCAATTCATATGAATTCAAAAGTTGTTCTAAAAATATATGTAAGTTATTTAGAATTAAAATCAAACGAGTATATTTAGAATAGCTTTTTCATTGTTTGTGAACAAAAAGAATAACTATTTCATTTGATAATCGATTTATTTTTAGGTTAAACTACCCTTTTTGGTCCTACACTTTGAAGTTTATTTCATTATAGTACTGTACTTTTAATTATCTAATTTTAATTTTTATATTTTCAATAAATCTTAAATTTAGTCCCTCGAAGTCATTTCTTTTTACTGAAATCGGTTAAATAATAACAATAATTTTTCATGTAAATAAATATAATATATAAATATATTTTCATAATTTATAGTAAAAATGCTAATAAATAAAAAAAAAAGTTTATTAAAAATCAACATTAAACAAAATTGGAGACTAAATTTAAGATTTATTGAAAGTATAAAGACTAAAATCGGACAATTGAAAGTATAGAGACTAAAATTAACCGACTTTAAATTACAAGAACCAAAATGATATTTTAACTTATTTTAAGATTTTTTTTTTCTTTTTAATTTTTTGAGGAAAACGTGGGTTATTTATTTTAGGAAAAAAATCATTTTCTTCGGCAATTTGAATACTTCAAATGTTGACCAAACATAAATTATATTTCAAAATATGAGACTATAAAAAAATATTTGTAAAATTGTAAATTTTTTTATTTCATACAACAATTAAAATATAATTAGGACAAAATATTCTCACTAGTATATATATATATATTTCAAAAATTGTCTGAATAATTTTTCTTTTTATAACGTATGTTTTATTTAATTATTATTTTTAGATTTTACATTTGTATATCTAAGTGTTTATATCATCAAGTTAAGTTATTAAGTGTGTATATATATTTTTGAGAAGTTATTAAGCTTTAACAGATAACGATCTTCGTAATTGAATACGAACAATTACTTTAAAAATTATAATAATGAAGAAAACAAGAAAAATATCAATGGTCTCTGAAATTTAATGTTTTAAATACGCAAGTAATTTTTAACAAAAATTAAAACTTAACTATTATATATTTTTAAAAAAAATATTTTCTATGGAAAGTTGAAATTTTCGGCCCTAGAAAAAGTTAAATAAACCATCCATTTCGATTCCATTTTTTTTTTTATAAAAAATAATAAATAAAAGAATAAAGTTCCCAAACAATGATCTCACTTTCTTACGCCATGTGCGATTTTGTATTTCTCAAAATTTTTTTATTCAATTTAATGAACTTTTTAGCTCGAATTTTAATTATTGATTGGCAGCATTCCCCCCGACTATAAGTTACAAAAGAACTAGCTAATCAGCTGCCAAGTGGTGTCCCATTGTCTTGTTTCATTCATTTATTTATTTATTTATTAAGAGAATGATAATATAAACTTCCGAGTTTAAGAGAAAAAGTAGATACTATGATTAGCTAATTATGCTATGATTTTTATAAATATGCCATCCCGACTAATAACCAAACATAAGACCTTGTCTCGAAACATTGAATCATTAATGAACAAAATGTACAACTTATATTGATGAAGTTGATATTTGAATTACATGAAAAATGCGAATTATAGAAATTACCTAAATTTTTGTAGCATTATATTTAGTTTATAGTTCATAATATGTAAACAAATAAATAAACTATATATAAGTTGCAGAACTAATATGATTTTATAGACTATAATTAACATACTAAATTACCTTAACTACTAATTCAAACACATCAACCGTGAATTTGAGCATAATTTAATAGGTTCTTTTCAAATATAGCAAAAGGAACAAAGATATTTACAAATATAGTAAACTGTCGTTGTCTATCTGCGATAGACCGCGATAAATCGCGATAAACTTTGTATTTTGCTATTAGTTGTAAATATTTTCAGCAACTTTATCATTTAAAATAATTTCTCTAATTTAACTGATTAAGACATTATTTATTAAATTAAAAGGCCAAATATTTGAATTATCACCAAATGTATTACTAAGTTGAATTAAAAATTAAATAAATAAAATAAAGACAAACAAACCATTTGTGGTGAATTTAAGATTTTGGCAACAACTAACAAACTTGACAGACAATTTGTTATATGCCCACACAAATTCAATATATTCTTGATCATATTCACATTGAATAACATTGTTGACATTACCTCTTTTTTTTTTTTTTTTTTTTTTTTTTTTTTTTTTTTTTTTTTTTT
>QLSR01000294.1:150343-193812 GCA_031780015.1 Citrullus colocynthis
AAAAAAAAAAAAAAAGAAAAAAAAAAAGAACAGCTACTGTTTAACTGAAAATTAAAATTAGTTTAATACTTTTTTTAAACCCAAATTTAAATTATAATAATGATAGCAATTCAATCGATTTGTTCACAAAAGAAAAAAATAAAAAAAATCAAATATTCGAATTGATCCAAAACACATGTTGAATCTCATCGGCCTCATATAAAGTTGAAAGTTGGGCCTGAAGCCTCTTTAACTAGTGGGCATAGTTTGATAATCAATTGTTTTTTTAGGGTTTTCTTTCTTTTCACCAAATTTTTTAAGGATTAATTATAGAGGTTGATTTTCGAAAAATTATTTTAAATAACAAAACTATTAAAAATATTTAAAATTAATAACAAAATACACCATCTATCTGCAATAGTCTATTGCGATAGAACAGATAATAGTCTATTGCTATTTATCGCAGATAGACAGTGAAATTTTGTAAATTTGTAAATATTTTGGTTCATTTTGCTATATTTGAAAAGAGTTATTGATTCTCTACAAAACTTTTTTTCAAGTTTTTGGATATTTTTATTTTGAGAATTTAATTAAAAAATAGGACAAAAGTACCATTTTTTTTCATTAGTAGCCGTGCATCTATTGTTATTTATTAGACAATTTTTTTTCTTTAATTTTTCAGCATTTTTAATGATGGAGAAAGAATTTAACAAAATATATATTAATTAGTGCGTTGGACTAAGTATATGTATTTATTATAGATTATTAATTTGTTGTGATTTTTCTTCCCATTTGCAAGTAATATTATTTTCCTTTCCATTTTTATGTCTAAAGATTTTTATTTTTACGATAGTGACTTTAATTACTCTTAAATATTCAAATATACGTTAGAATATTGTGTTAAGTATTTGAAAATATTCTAATCAATATATGAAATATACCAAGATTTGTTATATAATAAAATACACAGTAAAACATACCGTATATTTGAATTATACCAAAATTTATGATGTCTTAGCACATTGTGTTGGACATAAATTATAGTCTCCAATGTCGTCTTTTTGTTTGAAGTTTTATGAATTTTATATCATGCATTTATTATTTGTTATTTTTTAAAACTTATCAAAAGCATAAAAAAAAAAAAAAAAACTTTTTCTTGTTAATTCTTCCTTATCAGTTTTTTTTTTTTTTCTTTTTTAATATATTTTTTATTTTCCTCTATCAGTTATCAAGAATAAAAATTGAAATTGAAATATTAGTTAAATTGAAATATTGGGACACTTGCATAAGTTTAATACAAAAGTTCTAATTTCCACTCGATATTTTATATTTTCTAAAATTCACAAACTTAGTCAACACATTATTAGAAGTTTAGAGTCTCAATAAATGCATAATATAGTTTCATGTTTAATGGATTCATTTTTCTATTAAAAAATTGAATATATTTGAATGTACCGGATGTGAAACTGAGTAACATATATTATACCTTTTAAAGTTCTAAAAGTAAAATAAATCCGTAGCTAAAAGTTTATAAATTATAGGTGAAATAATACTTTTGATTTCTAAACTTTTATTAGAGTAATAATTCAGTTCTTGTTATTTTAAATTTAAAATAATTTAGTTATTGTACTTTACAATTCGTCACAATTTAGTCCACATTGTAAAAAAAAATTATTAAAATTTGATGAAATTTCTTACACTTATAAATCGATAAACTTATCAAAAATTAAATTTACTTATAAATTATAAAGATTAAATCATTACATAATAAAATGTTGTCATTTAATTTTTATGTGGTTTTTCATGATAAGAACTAAATCATTTAAAGTTTCAAAGTAAATTGTCATTATATAATCTAAAGTATTAGGTCTCGTCTAGTAATAATTTTGTTTTTAGCTTTATTTTTTTTTAAAAAAAAATTAAACCTACAAGTACTACTTCCATCTCTAAATTTCATCTTTTGTTGTCTAGTTTTTATAAATGGTTTAAAAAACCAAGTAAAAATTTGAAAACTAAAAATAGTAGCTTTTGAAAAGTTGTTTTTGTTTTTGGAAGTTGGCTAAGAAACCAACCATTCTACTTAAGATGCAAATACATGTAAGAAATGCAAAAGAAATAAGCTTAATTTCAAAAAACTAAAAATAAGAAATGAAATGGTTAGCGTAAAAGTTTCAAAATATAGAGACTGAATTATTAATTATTAAAATATTTTTTACCTAAATTATAGTTTATCAGAAATAAATTTATAATTTAACCATTTTTAATAACGACAAAGAGGTAGTATAAATAGTCACCTAAAGGAATTCAAATTTCCCCGCCTTTTGTTATATTCGGGTCTGAGTTCGGTTCTATCTCTTCCAGATTTAGATGATTCTTTGGTTTACGGCAAAGTTCATGAAATTAGGGTTTCTTCAACTCGAAGATTCTACTATTTCAACTGGATTTGAATAAAAGAACCTGAAATTGTCGGATTTTGCGGAGGAAGAGCGGAAGAAGACATGATCAGAAGCTACGGTTCCTGGTCTATTGAGTTCATCTATGGACGAAGTTGAAGAACATGCAAGGTATCCGTTGAAACCTAACTCTTTAGATCGTTATAACCTCTCTCGTCGAGGATTCCCTTCGTAATCCTTCATTTTCATCCTTTCTGAAGCTCATTTTATCTTGTCTCGCTGAGTTTGTCTCGCTGAGTTTTTAGTAGTACATCTCTTTGTGAAGTTGATTTTGTTTAGTCTTGATTCTGATTCTGAAATAAGTATGAAAAAATGATCTGTCGCATGCTGTAACTCGAAAAAGAAAAAGTATGCTTAGCTTGAAATCAAACGTAGATATGGAATGAAATCTCTACCTCTCAATCGATCGATGAACAATTGAATTGAGTTGAATTAATTAATAAGAATCACACACTTCTTGACTAATCTGTAAATCGTTCTTTTTAGTATAACGAGTATTCATATAAGTTATATAATCGAATTCTATGATATATCTTGATATTATTTTAAGTTTCATCGCTGTTTTCGAAGTACTCTTTGTATCTGCGTTCGTATCCTTTGATTCATAACTACCGATTGAAATATAAAAGAACTGTGTTAGATAAAAATTTTACTGTCTACGTGTTAGAATTGCTTAGTTAGTTTGAGCTTCTTTATTCGAGTGTCATGATAGAAGAGTTATACATGAAAAGCAATGTAGGTTTCTTTACTTAGATTACTCTCCATTCCCTTTTGTAAATTGTTTTTGGAATATTCATTCATCTCCAGAAATGACTTATAAGTATAACGTTCATTCCTAGAAATTTGTTAAGGAAACTCCAATGGCAATCATTCCTAGAAATTTGTTTGTAGTCCATGAGGCTGCCTTTAATATGATGCTACTTTCCTGATGATTGGTGTCTGTAAAATCATTTCGCTAACTGTCATCACATTTTCTAGCCGAACACGTTAGATTAATAATAATAGGAAAACAGTTGACACAAGTTGATTTGTTGCCTTTATAATAATCCTATAAAAGGTAGAAAAATTCCTGCGATTACCTTCTAAGAGCAAAAAGAATGGTAAATTATCAGTTGGCTTTTACAAGTAATATTTCACATGTTCAAAAGCTGTCTTCTGGGAAAAGCTCGTCTTTAATGGCAGGAGCAATCCACTGGATCTGGATGTAAGTTATTTCCCACAGATCTTCGCCTTCTTTCTTCATCAATACCTCTTTTTCTCTCATGTTTGTGATTATTTTCCTCAATAAATCTGGGACCAACTCTTTCAAACTTGATTCACCATAACTCCCTAGATCAGCCTTCATACAAGTATCCATTCTTCTCAATACCCCAAGCCAAAATGTTCGGAACCCAGTGCTTTCTGATATCTGTTTCAAGTATAGTAAGTAAATATCTGTCAAGAGCTCCATTGAAATCTTTAGAGTACCCTCCATGCTTCTTGCCTCTCTCTCTGCATTATCTCTTCTTGAGTACTCCAACATTTTTTCATGCAGATCATCTACCATTGCAAAAATTATATTGTTAAAACAATTAATACAGTTGGTTGGGGGGAAATCCAATTCTTCTGCCAACACAAAGCTTTTCTTAAGAGATGCGATGGCATGGTTTCTTATCTCTTCTCTTCTAGCTAAGCTTGTTTTTCGGAGTGCTTCGCCTAGTTTGAGAAATAAAGTCAAGGAAAAGTTAGATCCTAAACCTTTGTCGTCTATTGAGGAGCTACTGGCATTGCTTGCTACACTAAAACTGTTCCCGGATTCTGCACAGTAATTCCTGTACCATTGGACTAAGAAATTTACAGAATCTGATAACAAATCTAAGATTTTCAAGTTCTTGTCTAACGGGCTATTCTTCAGTGCAACATAACTGAAGGCGCAATCTATACAGAAGGTATAGTTTGTTCGTGTTATATGTGTCCCATCAGACATCAACATGATCAAAGTCTCGACTCCTTGGTCATAGGTTTCAGGATGCCGACCAGTGGCTGACAACAAATGAAGAAGTGACTTCCAACCAATTTGACTTTGGAGATTTGCTGGGTACTCAATGATAATCTTGCTTATTGATTGTGTTATGGACTCAAAGCAAGTATCAAGAATCTCCTTATCAAGCATCCACATCAAATTTATGGACTTGAAGATGAGTTCCTCAGGAAGTTTCTCAGGTTGGTAAGTCGAAAGGAGCCTAAGACATACCTTGAAAAGTCCTAAAACAGCCTTTTCTGCAAATGGGATGGGAGAGAAAAGAGGAAATTGAACTACTGTTTGTAGATACTCGTGGAAGCTAGGCCAAAAAACCTGAAACCGGTAAAGGTTAGCCATGGTCATTGTTATGATTAGATCCCAACAAAATCCGACAGTTTCTTCTTCTTCAACTGGTGTGCTAAACTTTTGTCCTTTTCCAGCAGCGGCAAATATTAAGGATCGCCCAAGATTGAGCAGAGCCTCATCAAGTATGTTTGAACTGTTGCTAAAGATGTTTCCAATGCGGCATTGCTTGACAAACTTCAAATTTTGTTCGTATTCATTTAAGTTGAGAGTTAAGGAATCTTCCATACTGTCAAGTGATAAAAATTGCGAAAATCGACTGGCCATACCAGAAGATTGCTGGGTGGAAAATTTTGGATCTTGAGAAGGGAAAATCACACCTGATTCTGACCTTGCAACATCATTTGATGAGGTGGCAGCTACTTCAAAGTCAATAACTGATTGGGGAAGTAGTTTAAGTCTTTTGAGTTTTAGTAGGCAATCCACAATGCTCCTCCAACCCCCTCGAATCGAGTCTCCGAAGTTGTTTGCAATGGTGAAAACTGCTAGTGTAGCCAGTTTTGGCTTCAAATCATGACTAAATACAAAAAGCGTTTCTTCTGCAGATGCATAAGGGTTCAATAGAGTAGTAAATTTAGAAAACAGGGCTAGCAGTTCATCGAGTGTGTCCTCCAATCCATACTGTGTTATCTTAGCAATGGAGAACAATCCTTCAATGCATTCATTCAGCATCTCATCTTCATCTGCATGCTCAAAGAAAGCTGCAACAGATGCAACTGAAGGACCCGCAATGCAGGCAAACATGTCTCTGCCCAAGCGAGGATCAAAATCACACAACATGAAAGGTTGTATAATCTTGGATCTATTCATCAATTCAACCCATTTGCTAGGATTCATATCAAATTGCAAACCTGATTGTGGTGAGAGAATGATTGCATTATTCGAGATCGAATGAAAAAGCTCAGATAAATAATCTCTAGGAAGATCCTTCCCTGCGTTAATTTCTCTGTTGTTCCTGATGAACTCATCTTCTGTCATCTTTTTCTTCACTTGTGGATTATGTTGATCAGTATTCAGCATTATTAAAGAATAGCAAAGAACAAATACTGTATCTTTACTTGCAAAGGTATTTGATGATTGTAGTTCATAAAATCTCTCTGAGAATGCCTCTAATATGCGATGAATCTTTTGCGCTTCTCCGGGCAAACGAAAAGTCTCGAGGTAAGTTCTAAGAGCAGTGTCTAGAATCATGCCTGTAAATTCAAAGGTCTCTGTAAACTCTGCCAACACTTTTACATGAAACTGATCAGGATCACCAAGATATTCACCAATGAACTGTTTGTCCAATCCATGAGTGTACCTGAAAAAGGAAGCATAAGCTTTTGGGTCCGGAGGATCAGAAACCAATTGAGATAGCTTCAAATATGCTAAGCCTTTCTTTTCATCTCGATTGAAATGGTGACCAGCGATCAATATCTTCTTCTTCTGTGCCTTTCTCACTCTTACATGCTGCAGCCAATCCTCCAACTCTAAATCTTCTTTGGACTTTTCTTCCCAAAATGGTTTATACTCGTTGACTTGAGCTGGATATACCCTTAAACTGCCGTTGCCCCCACGACTTACTTCTTTATCTTTATCAAGTTTTTCTGCAATGTTGTGAATCACAATTACTAGTCCCTCGAAGGCTTGGATATTTAAAGTGGTTAAGGGGCTTCCTGTAGGAAATGAGAGCTTACATAGCAACTTCCCGATCTCCTCGAATAAATTCCAACGAAGGGGATCACAGTCATAGTTTACATAGAATTCTAGAATGAAAGAGGACTGCCTGCAGAAGTTGATGACTCCTTCAAGTGCAACTTCTTGGATTTGGGTTGAGTTTCCAAATGATGCTAGTTTCAATGCCACATAGACGAAGAATGCTTCTAATTGAAGTCGAACAAACCTGCCCAGAGAATCATGAAATAGAAAAATATCACTTCTGCTTATTTGGTTTCTCTATTTCTCTCTCTCTCTCTCTAGAATGTAACCCCGAAAATTCCTTCTAAGAAATAAAGTTTCTAATGTTTTAACTATTGAGGTCACGTTTTAGGGAAAGATTTTGAGATATATTTGACTGCTACATGACTATAATTCTCTCAAAAGCCTAGAAAATTGTATGAGGAAGCCTAGTCAATTTGAATATGTATTGGCGTCAGGATGCTTGTGCTCGAATCAAATTATGAGTTACAGTTATTTAGATTTGTATAACCTAAATAAGGGTAAAACTTGAGTACTCGATACTTAGAACTACGTGATTTTGGTTGATTAAGAATTCATACTATAATGTTTTTATCTATTTATTTATACTGCATATGGACAAATCTATTGTATTATTTCATATCATGTAGTCCTTCATACTTTAAAAATTATACAAGCCTAACTCGTGACTTATATGTCTCTTTCAGTCTCCATTTTATTTGTTTTAGACTCTATTATAAATAGATATTCATCTACCTTATCACCATGTTATATATATAAATTATAGTAACAGTTTTGCATTAATAAATGTAGTTAAAAAAAAAAAATAACGTTTTAGTTCCTAAACTTAAATTGAAACAATTTAGTTTACCTGCGATTGTAATAGTTTTTTCCCTCAACTTAGTTTGTAAGAATTTTTTCCCCCAAATGTAGAAAATTTAGTTATAAAGCATTTTTTTAAGAAATAAATTATTCGAGGTTCATTTATTTTTAAATTTAATAATATGGGAGGAGAGATTTGAACTTAACCTCTTGGACTCAAAGTATGATATGCATTCACTAATTAAACTAGGTTAAGATTAACGTTGTAATAACTCACTCTTATAGCTTATAGCTTATTGATATACATACGTAGTTTTATTACCAAATTTATTAAACTTTAGGAACTATTTTTTTTTTTTTTTTTTTCTTTTTTAATTTAGTTTCTAAGCTTTAATAAATTTGGCAACAATTTAGTCTAGAAAAAAAAAAAAAAAAAAGTTATATAGACACACACAAATAAGTTATAGGTTAAGTTCAAATCTCCCCCGTATTATTAAACTGGAAAATAAGATTTGTACCTTTGTGGGGACAACAAGAAGAGAGAAAGAATGGGAAAAATTAGTTAGCATTTTTAGAAGGTGGGAAATGGTGTGTGTTTACCTTCGAAGGAAGTGATAGATATTCAAAACTGTACTGCAGATCATGGACAAAACCAAGGGATTGGAAGATGCTCCATAGTGAATAAGATGATGAAACAGATCATCCTGAACCATCCTCAACAACTTGGGATGCTTCCCAATGGCATCCCCACTCAACTCCACCGCCGAGTTTATCAACACCAAAGCAAACAACTGAACATCCTCATCCGCCGTCCTCGATCCCAACCCATCCCCCATCTCCACCATCTCCACCACATTCAACAACGAACACAAAAAATGAAACACATCTATTACACACCTTATCCCATACCCCGAATCCAAACTCCCCCCTAAATCTGCATCCTCCGTATCCGACTCCGAATCCTCCCCATCTCTCACCTCTATCTCCGGCAACCTCGAGAATATTATCTGTATCAGCTCATTCATCGTATACCTCGCCGTTCTCTGCAGCAAATCCCCTCTGCTCGCCGATTGCTGAACCACATTGAAGCATGTGTTCACAATTGTGCACACGGATTGATCGTTCAACAGATAAGAAGCTCTGTGGTTCATCAATCCAGCAAGAACCTGAAGAATCTTCATCATCACGGCGTCTTCGGTTACCAGGTCAGTTTTTTCAAGTTTACAATTTGTGATTCCCAGTACTATTAAATTGATTGCGTCTTTAACTCCCGGTGTCTTCTCGTTGAAGATTTCTACTTTGATTATTTTGAGCAAGGCGGAGAGAGCGACGCCGGTGGCGGCGGCGGGAATGTCGTCGCTCTGTATGACGTCGAGGATGGGAGAGATGTAGATTGAAGGGTCGATGGTTCGCCATTTTTGATGGGGTTGGAAGATAAGTGCTCGGAGGGATTTTAAGGATTGTTGGATTGAGGAATCGTAGGTGTCGTCGATGGTGGAAATGTAGGGAGAGTTTAAATCGGAAGGTGGACGGCGGATGACGGCGAGGACGGCGCCGACTTCGGTGTTTAACATGCAGGAAAGACCGAGCTCTCTTCGTTTGGATTTGGGGGAATCCTTTTCTTCTTCGTCGTCTGATGATCGTTTGTCCATGAGAGAATGGGAATGGGAATTGTTGTTGCGGATCTGGAAGGGAAGGAAATGGGAGGTTTTTTGGACATTATTGGGAATTTTCAGTTATTACAAATTTAAGGTGATGGAGGGAATGCGAATGGCTGGAATTTAAGATTGGAATGATTCTACCATCAAAATCTCCAGATTTGTTGTACTTTTGGTTCTCCCGACAGTGAGGATTTCTCTCTATCCTTTGATTCGTGTGGTTCCACGATGGTTGAATC
Source organism: Citrullus colocynthis (assembly GCA_031780015.1). Lineage (NCBI taxonomy): Eukaryota > Viridiplantae > Streptophyta > Magnoliopsida > Cucurbitales > Cucurbitaceae > Citrullus > Citrullus colocynthis. Next base: position 159,537 of record QLSR01000294.1, read on the forward strand.
AGTCAAAGGACAAGCTTTCTCGGCCTGTTAAATTTCCCAGGTTCTTTCTCTTCTTCTCTTTTCTCCTCTTTGTCAAAACTTTGTCTACTTACATACTTCCATCTTCGTGCTTTATTTATCCTCTATTATTTTTAAAATACTTTAGAAAACCAACGTTTCATTTGATTTTTTTTTTTTTTTTTTTCCATTTTAAAAACCGCACCTACCTACACCATGTCAAATCCTCCCCACTTTTTAATTAAAAAAAAAAAAAAAAAAATTAATTAGTTTTTTAAATATGAACATTTAATTGGAAGTTTTTTCCTTTTAAAAAATTAAACTTATTAATAGTATTTTCGTTAGTAGCTTTTTATATTTTGTTATCCATATTTCTAAAATATTTTTAAATTTTTGTTTCGGTTTTTAAAATATCACCAAAAGTTCGAGTGTTTCTCTGGTAAGTTGAAAACTATAATTGAAAATTAAAATTAAAATTTAAATCTATATAAAAAAAATCAAAAACTCAATTTTGTTTTTTAAATTTGATTAAGAATTTACATGTTTGTTTAAGAATGATAAAAATCATTATAAACGTTTGGTGTGAAAATAAACATATTAAAGAAAAAAAAAACAAAAAAATGAAAAGATAAATTAAAATGAAGACAAATGAAACCTTAATTTTTGGTTTGTGAAGATTAAGCTTTTAGCACTATTAGCATATGTTTTCTTGGTTTTGTTTATCTAATTTTTAATATTTTTTAAAAATTCAAGGTTAAGTTTAAAAAACTTTTTTAAAATAGTGTTTTTTTAAGAAGAATTTCACTAAAAATTTAAAGGTTGACTTAAGAAATATGAAATTTATGGTAAAGAAATTGAGAGTAAACAAACATTATTTTCAAAAATAAAAAATAATTTAACGATTGTTTATGCAAAGTTTTTTTAATTCACTTTTGTGAATAGCTAACCAATTAGATTTCATTTGGTAATCATTTCGTTTTATATTTTTTGTTTTTGAAAATGAAGTCTATTTCATCCACAATTTTTACAGTGATTGAATTCTTAGCCAAATTTAAAAAATAAAAACAAGTTTTTAAATTTTCAAAATGTGGCTTTGCTTTATAAACCATGGATAAAAAACTAAACAATTAAAGAAGAAATTCGAAAGTGAAAGTAATATTTATAAGCTTAATTTAAAAAAAAAATAATTACCAAACATAGCGTTAATTTTTTAAAATTACATTCATAAACACTAGCTCTATACATTAACTTTATGAGTCTACTATTTTTTTTTTTCTTTATTACGTACTTTTTTCAAAACTGTTTTTAAAAACCAAATCAATTTTTTTTTTTACTTAAAATTGTTTGTGTTTTTCTTTGCTTCTTTTTTTACCCTTTCTTTAGTATACCATTTTCATATTTCTTCGAGAAATATTTGAATTGTTAGCTTAAATTAAAAAAATAATAACATATTGGTAAAAACTAGAAAAATGTAATCTTTTTTATAACCATTTAATTTTAAAATTGTACTTGTATCATAATCTTTTAAGAATGTTTTCAATCTTCTAAGTAAACACTTAGATTTTTTAGCAAATTCTATAAACTTGGTATATGCAGTGCTTACAAAATTTATATTAAAAATTTGGAAGTTAAAAATAAAATAGTTACGAAATGAGATAGTTTTCAAAACTTTGGTTTTATAAAGATGATGAGGAAACACACATACTTTTCAATAATTGAAAACCATGTAGTTTGAAGAATCGTATTTTTAAAATCTTAATTTTTTAGAGATAAATTAACTTACAATTTTAAAATGCTCTAAAAAATCATAAGACTAAAACAAATGAATTACCACAATCATGTCAAATGTTGTATATTTATAACTCGCATTTCCAAACCAAACTTATTTAGATCTAGTTGATAATAATTGTACTTTTTTTAAGTTATAATAATTTTTTATCATTTCTTTACTATATATTTCACATTTTTTTTAAAACAGTTCTTGGTAAAATTCCAAAAATAATAATAATAACAACCTTGTTCTTTTAATTTTGATTGAAAACAGTTTTAAACTTAATTTTAAAAAATAAAAATCGAAAGTCAAAATGGTTATCAAAATAAGTCTTGCAATTTGAAGAACATTTTAGCAATTTTTAAATCTAAAAACTAATGAATTATCAATCATGCCAATATTTTATATTTAAAATCTCGGTTATTCAAAAATGTTTCAATAATTCTAAAAACTAAAAAATAAAATGAATGGTCGAATCTTTCGAAAAATTCAAAACGAAAGCAAAATAAAATAGATGTTCTAAATTCTAATAACAAGAAATTAATACCCTCATGAAAATATATCATGTTAGCACTGTTCTAATAAAACGCTTAAATTGCATTTATAATTTCCGTTCACCTCAACAAATTCTCTCTAAAGAAACACATCATGCAATGTTAGTATTAATCTATATATAATATATAATATAGTTAAAATATCATTTTAGTCATACTTCTAATAAATCTTAAATTTAGTCACTCAAAATTAGCTAAATAAAATAATAATTTTTATTCAAAAAATATATAATACGAATATATTTTCAAAATTTATAAGAAAAATACTAATAAATAACAAAAAAAAAAATTAAAAACCAACAATAAACTAACCGTAGAGACTAAATTTAAGATTTATTGAACATAGACTAATAGTGTTTATTGATAGAAATGGACTAAAATGCATGATCTAAATTAACCCCTACTGCTACAAAACTGTCAGATTCTTTTTATTATTTTTAATTTGATTTTATTTCTGCATATTGAGATTAATTCATTAAAAAATCATAATAAAGCAGATTGGAGTATTTTCCTGTACAAAAGATAAGCCCTCAAAGATTAAAGGACCTAAAGTAGAACCCTAAATGCATTCATTTCTTAAATACAAAAATACTCTCTAATCTGAACCTCAGAAGGAATTTCCTACGTCATGCCTTTTCCTATAATACCATTATTAACCTAGCGATGATATGACCTTTTAAGCTCATACCATAAACAAAATAATGTATCAAAAGCATCGTTTTCGTCGAGATCATTACCTGTAAATTCCGAGGCTGTGATTAGAGATTTCAACCACTGTTCATGAAGAGTAGAAAACTCCGATCGTTGCTCGCTTGATTTGAAGTTTTCTCTTATGGTTTGCTTCATCATTTGGCTTGCTCTTGAAGCTGCTTCAACAACTCGTCCCGGGATTCCAGCCATGGTTGCTACTTGCAGGCCATAGCTCTCGGGGCATGCTCCGGAGCGAAGACGATATAGAAAAATCAGCTCGTGGTCGTTGAATGTGCAGGCCATGTGTTGAAGCATGACGTGAGGATGAGAGGCAAACTCCTTTGTCAGAGGGTGGTAGTGAGTAGCAAATAGAAGTCTACAGTTCACCTTTTCTATCAAATGGCGGAACACCTGAAGAAGGGATTCGTAGCCATTAATATCGTTTGATCAATAGATAATTATCATGCAAGTATATGATTTTTCTAGTTTACGCAAAAACCAAGCAGCAACTATAAACTACAGTTCATGTATAACACGCTATTACACGGATTATGCCCATGTTTGACTATGTGTTTATCTAGAATATATTTTAAGTGTTTAATTTAAAAAATAAGTTATTTTAGAAAAAAAAAAATAATAGTGTTTGATAACCACTTTTGAAGTGTATTTTAAACTATTTTTATCAAAAGAGTTTAAATAAAAATGAATTTTTTAAAAAACATTAATTTCTCAATCAATTCAAAGAAACCCCATGTAATATACATCTCAATACCCTTACAATATATTTGAGAGTGATTTTGAAATTGTTAAAAGTACTTTTCAATATGTTTTCCAATGATTCAAAACCAATTGTGATAAGACCAAATTGATATTAAATGATTAACAGCATGTTCGAAAGTGATATTGAAATAGTTAATATCAGTTTTGTCATTTTCGAAATCACTCTGAACATGTTTTTAATCATTCCAAATCAATTTTAATAAAATGAAAACTACGTTTAACATAGTAAAATTAAACATTGAATTGGTTTTAAGTGGTTGGTTAAAGGTGTGTTTCAGAGTGATTTTGAACGCAACAAAATCTATTTAAATCATTTCAAAAATTACTCCCAAACATACACGTGCATATTTTGGAGTGATTTTGGAAGTGACAAAAATGATTTAAATCATTTCAAAAACCACAGCCAAATATATTATAGAATGTTCAAATTTTTCATTTAGAATAATGCAATAGTGGACGTTCGAATGCAGAGCTTATTAGAGTGGAGAGTTAAGGTTGAGAATGATTATGAATGAGATGGATTAAATGAAAACGCTAACTCACAGCATATGCAATGGCATAGCCATCAAATGTGCTGGTTCCTCGGCCGAGTTCATCAAGAATAACAAGAGAGTCCTGAGTAGCATGTTGGAGAACTGAAGCTGTTTCTGAGCATTCAACAAGGAAAGTACCTACATAGTGGATAATACACACACCACATGGATTTTGTTATTTTGTTTCACAATCACAACAAATATTTGGTACTGCTGAAATTTATATATATGCATTTGCCATGCACTACCTAGGCCTTATCCTTTGGGAACTCATAGGTTTGGGTCGATTTAAAGTGTGTTTGGAGAATGAAGTCCTTTGAGAATATTAATACTATAAAAGTATAATTAACTTCACATGTTTTAGATAATTAAAAGTGTTTATAAATAAATAAACTTACTTTCTCCTGTCATGATACGATCTGTGGCACCAAGTCGCGTGAAGATTGTATCAACGACCGAGAGCGTACATGACTCACAAGGCACATAGCAACCCAACTACAATTCAACAAGAGAGGTGAAATAACACTTGTCCATTTTAGGCTCATTTGATAACCTTTTGATTTTGAAAATTGTTAATTATTATCTCACAAATTCACCTTACCATAGTTTCCAATTTTCCTCGAGCCCTGTTTGGTAACCATTTCGTTTTTTGTTTTTATTTTTGAAAATTAAGACTATTTCTCCCTATTTCTTACATATTTGCATCTCTCTTAAGTACAATAGTTGAACTCTTTATCAAATTTCAAAAACAAAAACAAGTGTTTAAAACCTATTTTTTTTAGTTTTTCAAATTTTAGCTTGATTTTTTAAACCATTGGTAAAAAGTAGACAACAAAGAAATAAAATTTAAAAGTGAGAGTAGTGTCTATAGGCTTAGTTTTAAAAAACAAAATGATTACAAAACAGAACCTAAGTAAACAATGAATGCTTAGTCAAATTCTAAAAATAAAAACAAGGTTCAAACAATGGTATGGTTTTCAAAACTTAGTTTTATTTTGAAAACAATACTAAAAAAAGTAGATAACAAAACAATTTTAAAAATAATAATTGATTGATTGATTGATTAATTAAAAAATTATTATTATTTAAAAAATTATTTTTTAAAAAACCCCAATAGGCGAAAGAAGCATGTTATAAGCTTAATTTTAGAAAACCAAAAACCAGGACCCCATTTGGTAACCATGTTTTTTGTTTTTTGTTTTTAAAAATTAAGATTATAAGCACTCCTTGCACCTCTAAACTTCATGCTTTGCTATCTACTTTTCACCAATATTTTTAAAAACTAAGCAAAATTTTGAAAGACTAAAAAAGTACTTAAAATTTTGTTTTTGTTTTTGGAATTTGACTAAGAACTTAACTCTAATATTTAGGAAAGATACAAATTATTGTAAGAAATTGAGAGAAATAAGCTTAATTTTTAGAAAAACCAAAAATAAAAAATAAAATAATTGTCAAGCAAGACCTGAACGGTAAACCTCAGTAATTAACAGCTATAACAAGAACTGGTGGCTACGATAAACAAATATGCAACATACCTGTGCAAGAACAACAGCTAGACAAGTGGATCGAAGAAGTGTCGATTTCCCGCCCATGTTTGGTCCAGTTAGAAGGAGAGTACGGGGATGGTAGCCATTTTGATCGGGACCAAGGATCATATCATTAGGGACTGGTGTTTCTCCACTCTCCACAAGGGCATATGGATGCCATAGCCCATTAATTTTAAGAACTGGCCCTTGCTTTTCTGAACACAACGTTGAATTATTCGATTGAGGCAAAATAAGAGGCCTAGACATGGACCCTCGAGACGAATGAGCAATGACTGCAAATGATCTCAGCACATCAATACAATTGAGGGCGTGAATTACTTGAGACCATTCAGTAGCTTTTTCTACAAATAACTCAATCAGTATAGAGAGTCTTTCAGCATCGGAATCTGTTACGTCGTGGTTCTGAGAAGAGAATACAAACAAGAGTGAGGGATAAACATTTTCAGACGAGATCTCCAGCCAAGAAAAGATTAATAGAGAAGATATAAGATGCAGTTAGCAGTATTGAGGATAATAAAACTATAAAATGCTTTTGGCCTTCCGAGTTCCCTCCGTTTGTGGCTGGATGAGCTCTCCCTGGTTGGTTTTTGAAAGATAAAACCTAGAGTCCTTTGGAAAGATGTCACTAGTTCTAAGAAGCACGGATACAGACACAACACAACACAGCTATACACCATTTGCAAAAGAACTAAGATACTGACACGTTGGAGATCCGCTCTTATTATTATTATTATTATTATTTTAGGGTATATATAAATTTAACATAAAACACTAAGGGTGTGTTTGGCCCAAAGAGTAGTAAAGTAGGAGTATGGAAGTAGGGGTATGTGAGCTCCACTCCTAGTTTATCCCAAGGAGTTGATAGGTCCCACTACTAAAATATATCAATTTTATATCTTATCAACTCTTACACTGTGGGTCCCAGAAGTCCACAACTCCCTAGAATATCTCCTTACATCTCACTATTCCACTCCTTGCTCCAAACACCCACTAAATGTGCCCCCACTAAAAAATATATATAAAATGTCAAGTGCATTAACAATTATAGTAGATGAAACACTTAGGTTTCTAAGTTTAATTTTTTACGTTTATGTGCTTTTTTATCTTTGGTTAAAAAAATGGACTTTCCTTTTGTTTTTTTTTTTAAATCTTCGTTTAGGGTAATTGTAATGGGAAGCACTTTTAGAGTTAATAATGAAGTGTACAGTAACATTTAGCAAAATCTATCAGTGATAGACTCCATCACCAATGGACTCCTATAGGAAAATCTATATGTATATATATTATATACATATAAACAACTATAGAATGTTAAGAAAGTCAAGGGCAAACCTGATAATTTGGGAATTCGCTATCTACAGCTGCTTCAAATTGAGTGAGGAATTGATCAAGCCCACCATTGCCGCTGAGCTGTGGAAGTTTAACTACTTTTGGAAGAGAAATAATGCAACCTTCCTTCTGGACTTGAATTAATAAATCCAATCCAGTCCTCATGCCCTTCACCAGAGACCCGAACAGTTTCACCTGCAGCATATTACCAGTATTCACTTAGTTTGTTGATATAATTTAGGAATCAATCATCGTGCAAATTGCTGCTTCTTGTAAAACCAATGCATAGAGAAAATTTGTGGATCAACTACCAGTCAAAACCATTGTCTGAGACAATCTCATTTAAGAACTAATCTAATACACAAACTTAAAAGAGAGAGCTTACTTTGTGCAACTTCAAACAAGAGTAATTTCAAATACAAAAAGAAGCGGACGTAAAATATGATATGCCAATAACAAAAATTTTCAATTACATCCCCACGATGAAATGAAAAGAAGCAAGAATGGTTTTGTAATAACCTTGAGCAATGACCACATGAGTGACAAATTTAACGCCTCCAAATCACAAAGAAAGTCAACTAAAATCTCTTGGGACAGTAAAAAAAACATTCAAATGCATACATTCAGTATAAAAATCCTATACTTCCCGTTCAACATTTTGAGTGGGGCAATGGCATTAGATTTGCTGATTATGCATATATTATACTTACCCGCCGTTTCTGTAACTTTTTGCGTATCAATGGTAATACAAGAGAAGCAGATGACTGAACAGTAGCCTTAATCTGCCCAAGCAACCTCTCCAAGTCTGGAAGCTTGCGAAGATAGGTGGTACCAAGAAGTTCCATAACTTCAGATTGTGCCATCAGTTCTTCAACCACATTAAGCCTATTGTTTATCTCTTCAACATCTTTAAGAGGATGACAGATCCATAACCTCAAAAGCCGCTTTCCTGATGATGTCACGCAGTTATCGAGATACTTGCACAGTGTACCTGCAAGATAAGTATCAAAATTAATAACAGACGCCAGTCCAGTCTTTCAGACCTTGAATTTGAAACAAACACCTACCTGATGGACCACCATCATCATTGTTTCTGAAAATTTCAAGATTAACCATTGTTTGTCCATCCATTCTTAGGCAGCCTCTGTATACTTGGTATGGCAGTAAATCTCCATTCCGCAAGACATCATCTAACTGTAGGAAATGGGAAATCATAAATCACAACAGTTATGTGATAAGACATATATCAGTGTCTCCAGAGAACCATGTTTACCATCAGCCTTGACATGTGATTAATAAGTCCTCCAAGCGCACTTAGAGCAATGTCATCATGGACCGTGCTTTCGCTTGTATGATTCCACAAATTCAAGGAGCCTTTAAAGTATCCTCTAGACTGGATCAAAAGTTTAACCTCTGAAGCTTCTACAAAACTTGTAACCGGTGACCCTGATGTGAATTCTAGAGCAGTGGAGCCTGCAAGATGAGTAGAATAAGAACCTTGAGAATAACTATTAGAGCTCAAACATTGTGAATAAAAAATCCAAATTTTTCAAAACACTTCAGACGATCCTTGGTCAATCTTTTATCATTCTGATCACCTACTCAATTGTTTTGAATATATTATTTTCAGAGTTAAAAAAGAAAAAAGAAAAAACATCGATCATCGATTATTTTGGAGACTAATGGGACAACATTTCCAAAGCAATACTATCAAAACACATATAAAATGTCACCCAGAAGTCACTCTCCAATTTAAATCTCATGACTTGAGCCAATCACTTTGAATTTAAATCTCATGACTTCAGTTGTCGTGACTTGAGAACAATGTAAAATAATATTGTATTAACTAGATAATTGAATTAGTAGTTGCAAGTAAATAGTAGCTATTAAAAATTTGACAGTGGCAAAAGGGGAGAGACGTGTAAACTCAGACATATGACATATGTTAAATAAAAAGGCAATCTTTGCACTTACCAAAGGAAATTTCTTATTACTAAGACACAAAAAGAACTAACCAGTAGGCGAGTACTTCTTGAGAACTTTACGAGTCTCTTTAGATAGCGCTGCACAAAATTAAATTGTGGACCTTGAGCTAAACTTCATCAAAGTTAAAGATATTGATCAATTAATTGAAAACTTAAGTCCAAGATCAGAGGAAAGATTTTCGTTTCACCTCTAGCTTCAAATATTATTTCCTTTGGAGACACCTAGAGAAATCACAAAGGCACATATTACTGTCAAATTTGCAAAAGCAGGTGACAGAAATGCAACAATGAAAATTTTGAATTGCCTACTTGCATCAAGAGTGCGCCCAGAGCAGCACAAGAAGCATCATCTTTGATAGAACCAGCCCAAAATTTTAAAGCAGCACAATCAACAAAAGCAAACCCATATGCAATTGAATTATTATCCAGCCCACAGCTCTCCTAAAGAAAAAATCCCAATGAAGCATACTGTCAGTGTAACTTTATCGTGTAATGTTTATTTTCATCATCTAACAGTAATTTCCTAATCCAAAATGAGATTTCAAACAGTAAACCATGGAATAAATCCATCTGTTGATTAAGTGTGAACTTTTTCAATGGATAAGAACTATTTAGTTTTTGTTTGAAATAAATGAATAAAAATAAAAATATATGCCTCAAACTCATAACTGCAAGAGAAAGGACAATTTGGATTATCTAGAACCACAATTTTCATTTTTTAAACTAGTCCAAATATCAATTACATACAATAACTGAATCAGTTTCTAATACCTCTTTGATGGCAAGCAAATGAACGGCATCAGGCCCAATGTCACCATCAGCTTTGGTTGATGGAGTGACTACCTGTACCAATTTCCTAGGTATCACCTGCCATTAACAAGTCGGAAATTAAATTGCAAATATAACATCCAAGTGCCAAAATATATAGAACAAGAAGAGAGAAGCATAACGATCTTTTGAAAAGCCAGAGATCAGAACTTCACAATGAAAATGCAGAAATCAGAATCAACGTCCATGTGAAATTTTAAGTGACATACTTACAGAATTTGCACCCCTGGTTTTTGTTTGATCCGCGGATTCCAACTGCTCAACTCTCCCAACTTTATATCTTCACAAAGATCGCCACATAAATGTGTCACCTAACATGCTCAAAATAAATAGCACGCAAACAAGATGTTGTAGTAAATTTTCATTAAGGTTTTTAATCAGCTCTAATGCCTCTAGTTTACACATTTTCTGTTTAGTCCCTTCGCCCTCTCTCTACTTCAGATGATCCATCAAGTGAGAACAAAAGCATGCACATCATCTAGAATGAAAACTGGAAAAAAATAAATAAGAAGTCTTGAACAAAACAACAGAGTTCTCTATCCTTACCCGCGAGCAACAAGTTTTTGGACGGCATCATCAATTCCACTCTCAGGAACACCAACCTAAGTAGAATAGGCAATAACATGAATAAATGGATAACTGGAAGATGAAGAAATAGATAGACTGGAAATAACAAGTGGATGAATTTTATTTAACCTGCCTACATTTCCCAACACCACTTAATGTCATTTTCCAGTCAAGCTCCTTATGACCAATTTCAGCATCTTGTTCATATAGCTCATAGAACTTCCCCTGTAATGTGCAAAGGAAAGTTCATAATCTTATGTTAATGAAATGAGGTAATGTACCAATTACATATTGAAAGCATCCACCCGTGAAAGCAAAATCTACGAGGAGTGTAAACTGTGTAGAAAAGGAAAACCTCTCACTGAGATAGAGAAAAAACAAGCATAGCAAATAATCAGTTTAATACCTTATTAATCTATTAGTGCATGTGCTTACATGAATAGGTCAGATAATATGAATCTCAACAAAAATGGTTTCTGAATTTGAAGGAAATATCTTCCCTTGAAAGAGTAGAGTCTACACAAGATTCCTAAATTCAAATTCAACATTTAACTATTTCTTTTTTTCGACGTCTACTTCTATGATGGATCCAAATTTGATTTAAATTGATTCTCATTTGGACAATTCAAAACAAAATTCACAACAATACAACTCATTTTTATTACAGTTCCAATGTAACCTTTGTAAACACAATACTAACATTTCATATAGTTTCAAATTGTGGAGATGCCTAATTCAGCACAGGTAACACAAACTTAAAATTATTCTTAGGATATAAGGACATATTGAATTCAGGAGCTAATTCATGCAATGGTGCTGATGAAGAATATAAACTAACCACTTTGAAGAAGAGCAAAACGTCCATATATTGACATTTCACATTCCAGTATTGTTTTTGTGACGCTGACATTTTCTTCAGCACATCAGGTGGTATGTATAATGTTTTTTTATCATAGAGAGGGTGGCCAGGCCTTCTACCATTAGCATCTTTAACTTGAGAAGGATTGAGCCACTCAAATTTGCTAGTTGCATCAGAGACTTCATTTTGAATCTTGTTCGAGTTTGTGGAGTCCTGAAGGAGTTTAATTCTTTTGGCACTATCCTGCAAAGAACCACCACTACCATCCACAAGCAAAACCTCCTGAGATCTCTTCAAACGAGAGACAGACGGTCGCATGCCAGGTGTTTCTGGTCCAGCAATGTCATCATCGCTTTCAATATCCAAGACAGATCCTCTATGTCCATTTAAATTTGCGTTGAGTTTACCATGATCTCTAGAAGCTACCTCCGGTTTCGGAAATTCTTTTGGATCATTAACCTTGCCAGAAATGGTAGGTAACTGAGAAGAATCTTTTCGAACCACATTCTGAGAGAAATCTTTTTGAACCTCATCCCTGCAGGATTCATTCACAAATATTAAAACGCAACTCCATCATAGAACAAGCCGCGAGTTTAAAAGGATTGTCAGAACAGAACCGCATTTAGTTGTTCTAATAACAAAAGACAACGATGCAAAAGTATTACGAGAACAGTAAAGAAAGCCGATACGGAGTGGATAAAACAAAATGCAGTCTATTATCGACTAAGAATCCAAAGACCTACTGGCTTTGTTAGTATAAACATTACCTCTCGTCCGCCTTACGTTTATCATTGACTCGCACAAATTTGTGCATGATGCTTGAGAAGAGAGAAGAACCTCTGTTCTTCTCAATCACCGGAAAAATTTGGCGAGGCACCTTCTCCGGCGGAGTGTCGGTTCCTCTAATCTCCAGGGAGGGATCCGCAGTGGTCTGGACAGCCGGCTGCTCCAAACCGGCAACACTTGGTTTTGGCGGAAAGCGAGTGAGCCGCTGTCTGATGGAGGAGGCACCGCCATCGGAAGTCCGATTATCGGACGGAGATTTCTGGAAGAAGGATAACAAAGATTTCTGGCGCTGCATTTCTCGCGATGAATTGTGGAAGCTTCGCTCGAACTGGAGAGGGGAGTATAAAAGAAAATTGCAATTGTTGAAATTGGCGCCAAAACTTTAGCGCCCTTTTGAGTGCCCTAATTTGGAATTTGATGAATGTTTCTCGAATTAGTATTTATAGTGAAATGTGATGTAAATTACATTTTTAGCCTTTCCATTTTAACTTTTAATTTCTAGTTCTCCTTTTTAGTTTTCAAATAATGGAATTTTTTTTAAATAATGTTTTTTTAATAAATAATTCAAAAAATAGGGTGAGGGGGAAAGAAATACCAAAATTGGGGTTGTGAAATCGTGGACCGGGTCCACGAGTCCCCCCCTTTTAACCGTCGACCACTTCTTCTTCCTCCACCTTCTTCTTCTTCCTCTCAAACCATTCCATTTTCTCTCCTTTCACTCTTCAAATCTCTCCTTTCTCTCATTTCACTCCTCATTTGTCTATTGTCCGTCGTTTGTCGATATTGTCGCTGTCACAAAGATATATATATAAATATCAATTTTTCGACCATCTCATCACTATTTCTTTGTTAAATCTAACATATTATATTCGTTCAGTCGCCGCCGCCGCCGCCATATACGTATGCGTATATATTTTTCTTTCTAATTATCTTATAAATATGCAATATTTATATGATAGAAATGCATAGATTGTAAGTTTTGTTTTGCATGTGTGAATAAATTTGTATATATAGACATTTTTACCAAATCGGATAAATTTTATGTGTAGACCTTTTTATCAAATATTTTATTTTGTTTATAATTTAAAAAATTTAGGTTTTAGTGTTGATTGTTATTCGACCTTTATTATTATAGAAATAATTATTGGTAAATAATGTGGTGGGAAATTAGTTATGTTGGGTAGTAAACTCGTGGACCGGGTCCACGAGTTTTATAATTTCCGGTCCACGAGTTTTATAATTTTGGGTAGATTTGGACTAATTTTTCTTTTTAACCTTTACAGTTGTAAACGAATTTAAATATGTCGTTTCGTCCAGAAGATTTAGTTATTATTGAAGTTGAAAATTGTGCGGATAGTGACATTGATGTAGAAATTGATGAATTATTTGGAGAATAAGGAAATATAAAAAATAAAAATGAGTTGGTTCAGTCGAAGATATTTACACAGATAGAATGGGAAATTACTAATTCAGTTTGTGAACAAGGATCAACCTTGGAGAAAAGGGGGAAATGTACAAGATAACTCTAGTATAATACAAAAAGAAATATTATTTGATACGAAAGAAAACCTACAAATGGCAGTAAAAAAAATATTGTATGACTGAACACTTCCAAATATCTGTGGTAGAATCGAACCAAGATATTTGGTATGTGCGATGCAAGCAATGGGATGAAGGTTGTAGGTGGAGGTTGCGTGCTTGTCGGTGCAAAATTCATGGGATATTTGAAATTACTAAACTTGGAGAGAACCATACTTATTTATACACAGAATTGGCACAAGATAATTCACAACTTGATTATAATTTCATGAGCATTGAAATTCAAAATTTAGTTAGAGCTGATCCTAGTGTGCCTGTGGCGGTACTACAAGAAGCACTTAAAAAACAGTACGGATATAACGTCAAATACAGACGTGCGTGGGAAGCTAAGAAAAAAGCTTTGGTTGCAGTCTTCGGCGATTGGGAGAAATCATATTCAGAACTTTCATATTGGTTGAGTGCTGTTGTGCACTACAATTCTAGTACACGAATAGTTGGCATTTTCTTCCTTCTGATGTGCCTGGTAAGACAATATTTGGTCGTGTTTTTTGGGCATTCGGTCCTGCAATTGGAAGGGCTTAAGTACTGGCATCAGTATGGTTTCTCCCTACAAAGACCAAAACATACAAGTAGTGTGCTTGAAAGAGGGGACTTGTTCTTGTAACAAGTGGCAGTCGTTCAAGATTCCATGTTCTCATGTAATTGCAATTTGTAATTACATGCGTATGTCATACGTGCATCTCATTTAAAGTTATGCTGTGAATGTTGTTTCCATCCAATACAACACCCTGACTATTGGCCAGAGTTATCATTTACGGAAGTACATCCTAACGCAAACTTATTAAGGGAACATGGTAGACCCAAAATTTCGCGAATTCATAATGAGATGGATTGGCGCGAGGCATGCACGAAAATTCGATGTGGGATATGCAAGGGATCAGGGCATAACAAGCGTACCTGTCCACTCCGTAATTTAGGTGCTTCATCTTCCAATCATTAATAGTTTACCATTGTAATGTAATAGTTCTTATAATGTATCAATGTAATGTAGTGGTTCGTACAATGTAACAATGTAATGTATTTGGTTTATTTAACATTGTAATGTATTTGGTTTATTGAAAATTGTAATGAATTTGGTTTATTTTAACAGTGTTGAATATGGATCCTGGTCCATCTAACCCTGTTCAGCTATATCTTCAAAATACTCACCGATCACATACAGTATAGATAATGCATCCACCGTGGTGCTATGTTGTCGGAGAAGAGAGACAGTTTCTCAGCATACTATACTGTTCGATGAACGTATAGTGCCTTATCTACAACAGGCCGGTTTTATTAGGGTTGCACAAATTGGATTCATATAGTTGGACTAACACCCCATTACTGCTTTAGTAGAGTGTTGGAGACCGGAGACACACACATTTCATATGTCTGGTGGGGAATGCACCATTACGTTGCAGGACATTGCAGTACAATTTGGACTACCAGTGGACGGAGAACCTGTTACTGGTTCGTTGCAACATGATTGGAAACAGATTTGTGAAGATTTTTTAGGCGATCGACCACTTGACTTAAAAGGCTCAAGGTTGAGTCTCCCGTGGTTAGCCTCTCAGTTTACAGAATTGTCTCCTGATGCCGACGACGTCAGTATATAAAGATATGCACGAACATATATCATGCAACTTATTGGAGACTTTCTGTTTGCAGATAAGTCGAACACGTTGGTGCACTTAATGTTCCTCCCACTACTGGCTAGTTTTGAGCAAGCTGGTAGTTATTCGTGGGGTGGTGCTTGTCTTGCATGGTTGTACAGAGAATTATGCCGAGCCGGTCATACACAAGCTTTGGATATAGCAGGCCTACTAATACTACTTAAAGTATGGGCCTATGATCGATTTAGCATTATTGCACCACAAGTCCAATTACAACCTTCAGAACATTTTATAGGATGTCCACTCAGTGTCAGGTATTATTTTTTGTATATATTAATTTTTTTGTCTATACTATTTGTAAAGTATTTTAATTGTTTTATATCCATGTGATAGATTGAGCTGTGTATTAGTTGCATCTGAACAATCAGCAAACATGTTGCTGGTATATCGCTCAATATTTGACCGTTTGATGCAAAATCAGGTAATAATAAATATGTTGCATATAATTGAATATTACATATATTTTTAGGTTCTAATTATTCTTGTACATGGTTTCAGATCAATTGGACGCCATATACACCACATGTTATGTCGTTGTTGCCTGATTATTGTCATGATGCACAAAACATTTGGTTGATGGTTAGCCCACTTATATGCTTTCATATCGTAGAGTGTCATCAACCAGATCGAGTGTTGAGACAATTCGGTATGCGGCAAACGGCACCGACGTTGTGTAATACACTCACTCAACTACATCAAATCGATTTAAGAGGTAAACACGACCAAAAATGGCGTCAAATTCATGCAGAGTATATATCATTTTGGTGTGCACGTCATGGCCGCTGTGCACAATGAGAAATAATAAACGAGTCGGATGTGTCTAATGATTATTTGTCATGGTACGACTCTATCACAATAAGATTTATCACACCTAACGGTGCCTACTATTACTGCATGGTAAGCATCTTATTATGTAGTGTTTTTCAATTACATGCTAAGAATATTCTTTTATACTTATATATATTTTTTTATCGTGCAGAATAATTTTGTCCACGATGTGAACAATTACTCCTTAGAACATAATTTATCAGAGTTGAGTTCAATGTATGAGCAAAACATGGTAAATGTTGAAGATATTATTCAACATACAAGGAGGCTCATTGTTGCTGACACTGATCGAAAACGTATTCATCGTAGACGACAGAGACAACGTGACGAAGGTGTTCCAGAGCAACCTGACCAGGAACCTCTCATATTACAACCAGACATTGCATCTGGTTCTGGCCATCAACAGGAATATTATGCACACGATAAACTTCCATCTGTCGTCACCCAACAGGATATCGATGATGTAATCCACCAGCAACAACAATTTGAAGTGCCTGTGCCTCGTTGTGGACAACATGCGCGAAGAAGACCACCATGTGGCACTTGATTTGTATTTTAAATTTTATGATTTGTATTAACTTTTATCTTTAACTAAATGAATTAATGATTTTCCATTACATTTTCAAAAATTAAGAATCAATGAAACTAATACAATAATTGATGAACACAAGTAAAAAGAAAAAATTCATTTAAGTGGGTAATTAATTAATTAAGTTATTTATCATGAAAAAAAAAACGAACGAGTTTGGACGTATCATGGGAAAAGAACAGGAGGTAAAAAGGTTTTTTGACCAAAATTGTGGACCGAGTCCATGAGTTTGGCGGTAATCGTGGACCGGGTCCACGACTTACTTACGCCACATCAGCAACCCGATTGAAATCGTGTACCCGGTACACGATTTCACCACCCCATTTTCCAAATTATTTTCAAAACCACCCTATTTTTGTCATTAGTTTCTAAACCACCCTATTTTTCCCATTATTTTTTAAGATAACATTATTCTTTAAAATAACCCCAAATAATGGGTCCACTTGAAACAAGCACGAATAGATATGTCTACGGGGCGGAGTATAGCCAAGAATAGCTTCCCTATCTCTATCTCCGCTCCCCATTTCATTCTTCATCCTTGCGAAATTCTCCACGGGAACCAGGGCGGGATTACACACTAGCAATTCATAGAGATCATGTTCCATGCAAGAGATTTTTCCACCTTTTTTTTTTTCTCTTTTTTGTGTCTTTTAATTAATTAACTTAAAATTACTATTATGGACAAATTTTAGTTGAATAGTTAAATTTCTCACTACATATTATTCCAAATTTCTATTAAAAATAAATAATTACCAATCAAACTATTCATATATATATATATATATATATAGTATTATAGCATTAAATAATTATAATAAAAAAATATAAGAGGCTAATAGGACAGGGATGCAAAACGTCTTTATTTACCACAAAAATTTTCCTCCCCATTCCTCGCATATAATGGAGAATCTCGTCCCGTGGGGACCATCCTCATGGGGAAATGAACATCTCTAATCGCAAAGTCTGCTTCAAAACATACGGGTGATAGGTTTGGGTGATGCTTTTCAATGTTTTTTTATTATTATTATTTAGATTGAAAATTTTAGGAGGTGTTTGAAAACTATTTAATATATTTTTTTAAATTGAGTTTATAAAAGTCACTTTCATTTAATAGTATTAAAATTTTATCGAAATGTTGGATGTTTTCTTTTATATTTTCACATGTCTATAAATTTGGCATACAACAATACAAGTGGATGGACTTTCTCATTGTATCATGAAAAATAAACAATGTGTATTTAAAAAGCATAAAATGTGTATTTGCTATTTTTTTTTTGTTTGTATAAAAATATTAATCAACCTTTTTCTGCATAAATTAACTTGATTTATGTAGTCATGGTATCCTTGATATTTTATTATTTGACGCTTTCTTCCGAATGGAAATTTTGGCACCGATAAACAATCTATTGATGAAATCTTTTAGTTCTCAAATCTTCTCAGCCATAGAATGTTTAAAATCTATGTATCCTCTATCTAATATGATTAGAGGCCATGACTTCTAGGGGGTGTTTAGGGTGCCGGATTGGAATCGGGATTACAGAGAATCTGATTACGATGAGTTTTGTTGTCTGGAATTGGAATACATTGGAATCTGATTACGGTGTTTGGAGTGCAGGGTTGGATTGGTTGGGTTTCTGATTACAGTGTTTGGATTGCAGGCTTGGGTTTGGGTTGGGTTTGGCTGTTTTTTTTTTCTTTTAATATTATTATGGCTGTTTTTTTTTCTACATATGTTTTAAGCATCATATAAGGAGAAATTTGTCGGTTAATTTCAATTTTTTTGCTTTTAAATATTATTTTGACTGTTTTTATTTTTTTAATATTATTTTCAGTAGTTTTTTTTTCTAGATTTGTTTTAAGCATCATTTATTTTGAACTATATCTGTTCATACCATAAAAAAGGAAACTTTCATACTATATTATAATTATGATTTTTTTTCTTTTTAAATAGTATTTCGATCTTTTTTAAAAAAAATATTATGTCCACTGTTTTTTTTTTACATCTTTTTTAACCATCATGTATTTTGAATTTTATTTGTTCATACTATACAAAATTAAACTACCATACTATAAGATTTATTTTAATTTTTTTTTCTTTTTAAATACTAAAGGTAAAGTAATGTTAGTATATAATAGAAGGACAACGATATAAAATTAAAATTCGAAAAAAAGTACACATAGTTCAAATTACAAACAACATCATGGAAAGATAAGGTTCCTTAATCATAAAATAACTAGGGTCGCAAATTGAAGGGAGGAAAAACATAGTCATGGTGCTGGATCCCGTTGTCGCCCGAGGACTTGCATGCAATAGTCATACTTCCACTGTAATGGGAAGTCCACAAAGTGGCTTAACAGCATTGGATCTGCAAGCAATGACCGTGCAACAGTCAATCCATTCTGTACCGACAGACCAGGAATGGATACATACGTACTGGTTAGAACTCGACTGTCGATTGGGTTAAAGAGGCAAATGGATAGGGCACATATCAAACAAGAAGTCCACTATCACATGAAACAGAAGAAAGTTTGAATAAAAATAATTCATAACATAAGGAGAAAGAAATAAAAAATAGCAAAAAATTGAAGGGGACTCACCGGAAAAGAAGAACTTGGAGAGCAAATTTATTCTCCAAAATGCAAAATGGTGTGTGAATATAGGAATAGCAGAGAAGAGCATTCATATATAAGCATGTGAAGTTAAACAACTCAACCACTCAATTAATTTGACTGACAATGCAGAAAGTGACCGAACACAAATAAGCCAACAACCAAATTATAACAATATAATAATAACAACGCATGGCTGCGACAAACGCATGGCATTTGACCCTCGACCAACGCAAGGCCTACTTTGACAAACGCAAGGCCTTCGACCCTCGACCAACGCAAGGCTTCGACCAACGCAAGGCCTACTTCGACCAACGCAAGGCCCACCTTCGACCGGCGCATGGCCTGCTTTGACCAACGCATGGCCTCCTTCGACCAACGCATGGCTGCTTCGACCAACGCATGGGAAGAGTGAATGCGGACAGAATGCGACAGAAGGAAATAAAAGAGAGAGAGGGAGAGCAGACATCAGGCAGAGTGAGCATTGGGAAGCGGCGGAAATTGGGAAGGATTGGGTTGGATTGTACTTGGGGTTGGTTTTGTAATCCAAACCAACCCCAAAGCCCATTCCCCAAACATGAGTTTTGTAACCCAATACAATCCAATCCAACCCAATCTTTTACCCCAAATACCCCCCTAAATCAATCCAATAAAATTTTCGATTTTGGGATTTGGTTGACTTGGAGCTTTAGACTCCGATTTATTTTGACTTAACCCAATTTTGGCTTGTTTGGTTTAAATTTAACACAATTCGAACTCTTGATAAATTAGATGTTTCCAACTTAACCACAAAATGACATAATTTGATGGGATAACGAATGTCCATATGATGGATTTAATGATAAACCATTGGCATTATTTAATCTGTCAGTCTGGTATACTAGCTAGTTCGACTCAATAACATGCAAAATTTTGTAATTAATTTTAGTTTTTATCCACACATTTTCTTCATTGATTTAAGTAACGATGAGATTTTTTTAGTGCAATTATTTGACAATTTGTGATTACTCAAATGTTCTCATCCAACTACACTACATTACAAACTTAATCTATATAATTTAAGTCTATTTATTGCAGCGTTACATTTAAGTGAAATTTTTATTATTCGTAAAGTTAAAAATTCTACTCATGATTGATTAATCTCTACAAACTAAAAATATCATTATTTAAGTGATGCGGTCTACAAATGACTAAATTTTAAGAAATTGAGCATGTGTTTTTAATGGAAACACAAATGGTAAAACCTAACAAAAGCATAATAACTAAAGTGAAAGTACACTAAAACCATACAAAGAAAAAGATCGAACTCTACTGCAACATAGGCGAGTTATTGTTTTATTATTATTATTTACTTTATTTTCAATCTCACAAAGTTTACATTTGTTATAGATGATTTTGGACCAAAAGAATAAATTCAATCAATAAGAGTTAGAAAACAGATCAAAGCCAAAACAGGATCACAATAGACGAAGGGAAAGCATAATACTTCATGCGTCATAGACTGCACTTACTTATTTATTTATTTTTGCAATCCCATCACACAAAAGAAAAAAAAAAAAAACGAAGTTTGTCACAAGATGAATGATGGTTGGACTGCAACAAAATTCATGCAATATAGGATATGTATTATTAAAAAAACAAACCAAATTGCAAAAGTCACTCAGAAAGTATAGTTGTAGTTGCAATTAGATTCTCAAACTTTACATAATTGCAAAAATCACCCCTAAAATTATACAAGTATTAAAATTGTACCCTTAAGCTTACAATATTTGCAAAAGTTAGACTCACAATGATAAAAGTTGAATTCTTAAACTTATACAAATATTACAATTTATATAACTATGTAAGTTTGAATGTTTAATTTGACATAATATTAGCATTTATATAATTATGAGGATTTAATTTTAAATTGAAAGTTTAAAGGTCTAATTGCAAGTATTATCGTACTTCAAGAGTATCTTTTGTAATTTGCCAAAAAAAAACATTATTTATATATCTATAAACACACATCGAAAGTTTTAGCAAAATTTGAAGGATTAGGGTGAAAGTCAAAATCAACTTGCCAAGTCACAAAAAATCTAAATTTGCAATTTCACCTAAAAAAATCCTTGCCACGCACGCATCTCATTTCCACATTTTGACCCAAAAAAAAAAAAAAAAAAATATATTCTCAACGAGTAGAAACGAACGAAGGTGCCACGTCATCATCTCGGAATAGATATCTCAAGAACGTTCGAGAAACAAACGGGCAGTCCAAAGCGGGCAGGAACTTTCCAGACAACCACTCCTCTTTCTCTGTATAAATAATCCATCTTCCGAAATTCTGAACCCAATCCAATCGGCGTTCTAATCGAATCATCCAATTCCGATCTCTTCGCTAATTTATTTTTCAAAATTCTTCAACAACAATGCCGAGCCGATACCCCGGAGCCCTAGCTCAAGATTGGGAGCCAGTGGTTCTCCACAAGGCGAAGCCAAAGGCTGAGACCCTTCGCGATCCAAAGGCAGTGAACCAAGCGATCCGGTCCGGCGCAGCGGTGCAGACAGTGAAGAAATTCGACGCCGGTTCGAACAAGAAAGCCGCAGCGGCGCCAGTGAACGCGAGGAAGCTGGACGAAGGGACTGAGCCGGCGGCGCTGGACCGCGTGGCGGCGGAGGTGAGACTGACGATTCAGAAGGCTCGAGTGGAGAAGAAGATGAGCCAGGCGGAATTGGCGAAACAGATAAACGAGCGGACTCAGGTTGTGCAAGAATACGAAAATGGGAAGGCGGTGCCGAATCAGGCGGTTTTGGCGAAGATGGAGAAGGTTTTGGGCGTGAAGCTTCGAGGCAGATCGGGGAAGTGAGATTCGAATTCAAAATCGTTTTCCGACCTCGCGTTTTGATGTAATTAGTGTTTGGAAATGAGGACTATTGATTTGAAAAGGTGTAAGGTATCTTCGTGGTTTAAGAAATGAGATTTGACTTCGAAACCGCTGTCTGAACTCGCGTTTTGATGTAATTTGATTTCTATATGATGTGAATATTGTGGGCATTTGGGAATATAGGAAAGAGAGCAAGAAATGGGTGCCGTTGATTTGTAGGAAATGTGTATCTTCGTGGTTTAAGAAATAGTTGAAAAAGCATGATCGGTATTAAATGTGAATTATGTGATTTATTTATTTGAGTGTTTTACACGTAACAGCCCACTTAGCCCCTAGTAAATATTAAAGTTTATATCGTCTGAGAACTAAAAATAATATTCTTTAAATTTGAATTTAAAATAAAATAAAATAGAAAAGTTTGATTTATATATTACAATCTTTATAATCGTATGGATACTATAAAATAATAATTGTACATAACAAAAATATTCAATTTTATTTATAATAGTAGGTTTGAAATGTCAATGTTTGAATATTAGTAAAATATGGATTTTAATGAATATTTTTTAAAAGATTATAAAAATTATAAATTGATAAATTAGTATTTTATGATTTTTAAATAAATTAATATATTCAAATTAACATATTTAAAGGATGATAAAGGGAGAGAGAGAATGTAAAAAATATTCTTTCATTGTCTCTTTTAATAATTTTTTATTTTCTAAAACCAAGACAAAGTGAGTTGCTTGTTTCGTCATTATATTTTAATGAGCAAAGTTTCATAGATTTTAATTATAAGTGTTCTTCTATTGAGAATGTCATGTTAACTTTGGCTAATGTGAGACTTTAAGTACAAGGTGATTATTTCATGACACACAATGTTTAAGTGACTTGTAAAAATTCGATCTCTTGCCTTTGTCTCATTTAGTGTATTAAAATTTTCATGCCTTTGTCTTGTTTAGTGTATTAAAATTTTCAAAAAAGGATGGTTTTAACTGATTTTTTCCATTTTTGGAAACTAAAATAAAGTGAGTTACTTCTTTTATCACTATATTTTTATGATAAAAAAATTTATTGATGATTCAACTCATTTTTTGTTGAGCCTACGTAAATTTAAAATTGGAATTAAAATTTCAGAATTGGTTGATGGTTTCTGAAATTAAAACAGGGACAAAATTTACATTTTAACCATCTGTTAAATTACGTAAGATTCTAGCATTTCAAAAAAAAAGAAAAAAAACGAATAATAAAAGTACAAGTTTATGAAAAGTCAAAAGTTGCAAATTCTTGTTCAAATTTACGGAATTAAAAAAGAAAAGAAATGACAATATTAAAGGATTATAATTTTTTTCGTTTTATTTTGAATTATAATATGTGGAAATGCCGTGTTCAAGTTGGTCTTCCTTTTCTTTCTGGATAAAGGAATGGCCGTGAAGGTGCCCTCTAAAATAAGCCAAAATATTATCGCATTTATTCCTCTCGTTTTAGTGATAATAATTCATCCACGTCGCTCTTTCTCAGTCGTTGATATTCTCTAACAAACTTTCATCTTAGCCGTCCATCCCGTTCCTTCTCCCTATGAAAGGATAAGCTCCCCCCTTTCTCCTTCCATCGGCAGGCCTTCATTAGGGGATAAAGAGATCCTCTCTGTATTTTGTGATCTCCCTCGGAGATGACTGCGACTTGTTCTCTGTTGAAGGAGGCGTGAGAATGGATCTGTGGAATTCTGAAGCCAATGATCGTTTCGCTGATTATTGTACTAGTCCATTGTCGGTGGTGAATTCTGGCGGATGATTCAGAACTGGAGGAAACTTCAGAAACCAATTCAGGTGCGAATAGCTAGTAATAAAATACTAAAAATATGGTTCAAAGCTATAGATTTAGTTTTGCTACTAGAAGGAAAGCGATTTCCCTTACCAAGTGTTTAAGTTATATCAACCATTCGTCCAAACATTAGACACAATTAGTCTCACATGTCCACAGTTAAATGGACAGAAAGCAGAGGTAATTACAACCAAAATACATAGCACTTTTTCCTTTTTAGAGGGGGTGATATATAGAGAAACACAAAAAGCACTTTTTTCAACTATTTTTGTAGCAATAGAAAAGGAAATGGAGTCCTTATTAGAAGCAGTCTTTTGTCAGAATCCTCTTGATCCACAGAAAAATACAAATAGTATAATCGTTCATATAGACCTTATAGATCCAGCAAAAGAAGTCAATGTAGT
The DNA here is from genome assembly GCA_031780015.1 of Citrullus colocynthis. Classification (NCBI taxonomy): domain Eukaryota; kingdom Viridiplantae; phylum Streptophyta; class Magnoliopsida; order Cucurbitales; family Cucurbitaceae; genus Citrullus; species Citrullus colocynthis. The sequence goes on from QLSR01000294.1 coordinate 184,133, forward strand.
AAATAGGATTCCTTATACACAAAGAGATGTAGAAGAATTTAGAGAAGAAACCAATAAACAGATTGAATTAGGAATTCTCAGACACTCTAAAAGTCCACACAGTGCACCCGCATTCTATGTAGAAAATCACAATGAGATAAAAAGAGGAAAAAGAAGATTAGTCATTAACTACAAAGAAATGAACAAAGCAACTAGAGGCGATGCATACAAGTTACCAAGACAAGATTATATTTTCAATAAGATTAGAGAATCTACATGGTACAGTACATTAGACGCTAAGTCAGGATTTTTACAATTAAGATTAGATGAAGAAACAAAGCCACTCACTGCATTTAGTTGTCCACCTCAAATGCATTTAGAATATAATGTTATGCCAATGGGTTTGAAACAAGCACCAAGTCAGTTTCAGAGATTTATGGATTTTAATCTGAAAGGATTAGAAGACATGAGTCTTGCCTATATTGATGATATAATTGTTTTTACAAAAGGATTGAAAGACCAACATTTCGAAGAACTTGCAAAAGTTTTGATACAACTAGGAAATAAAAGAGTTGTATTAAGTAAAGAAAAAGCTAAAATTGCATTACAGAAAACTGAGTTTCTTGGAATGAAGATTTTACAAAATGGTTTTATTGAGCCACAAAAACATTTACTAGAAAAAATCAAGGATTTTCCAGATCAGCTATCTGATCGAAAGCAAATTCAGAAATTTCTTGGATGTTTAAATTACATCGGAGAAAAAAGGATTTTTAAAACATTTAGCAAAAGAAAGAAGTATTTTACAAAAAATGATTTCAGAAAAAGTTCCATGGAAATGGAATGATTTGGCCACTTTGGCTGTTAAAAAGTTAAAAACCATTTGCGAAAACCTACCGAGACTATATATTGCGAAGTCTAGTGATTTATTGATCTTGAATACTGATGCAAGTGATACTACATGGGGAGCAGTCCTTATGGCAGTACCAAATGCATATGAAGAGTTCATTCAGTTTATCACGACCAACAAGCCTTCTGATCTTAAGAATTATCTTAGGAAATACGAAGTCTTGGACATACAACAAGAAAATATATACAAAGGTTCCCAAGTCTTGGACATACAACAAGAAAATATATACAAAGGAGAGGAACCTTTAAGCCAGCTGAAATTAATTATACTACTCATGAAAAAGAGTTATTAGCATTCGTTAATGCTCTTAACAAATTTCAAATAGATTTACGCCCACTAAAGTTTGTTTTCCAAACTGACAATACTTGGGTAAAAGATTTTTTGAAAAATAAGCTAAAAGAAACATATAGCCGAGGAAGATTAGCCAGATGGAGTATGTTCATTCAACAATTCGACTTTGTTCCCTTACATATTATAGGAACAAAAAACTACTTAGCTGATACATTGACCAGAGAATGAAAGACGTCATAAAAATGCGGACAGAAAAGAAGCAGAAATTGAAGGAAGAAATCGAGGAGTATCGCTCCACAATCAGCAGAATGCAAAAAGAAATGACAGAAAAAGAAAAAGAGATTGAGAAAATAGAAGCCACCGAGCAAATGCTTGGAATAAAAAAACGAGCCAAAACAAAAAGAAAAAGAGATTGTGAGGAAGATCGAGCAAAAAAGCCAAGAAAAGCCAAGGAAAGTTACGAAGCAGATAAAGAGAAAAACACTTATGCAGAAAGTATAATCAAGACTTCACAAGAACCAACAGGAGCCTTACAAGAAGGAAAAAGATTACCAGTTTGGGGAAAAACTCCATCAATCAGACCATTAACGATTAATGGAATTCAAACCAAACAAGAAAGACAAGAACAGCTACGGCTGACAAAAAGGATATTTGATGAGGAGTATACATTTCTCACCAAATATACAGAAGAAGATAAAATTACCAGTATCTACCCAGCAGATAGCAAGGTATTCGGCCCCAAAGCAGTTGCACTGCCCGAAGCCGACCCATTAAAGGTTTTCATGCTATTTCAATCAGGTCTTATTCATACTATTTATTTCAACAGTATGGATATATTCAGAAATTTTCCAATAAAAATGAAAAGAGCTATCCAGCTCTATGCACAGAGAATATTAGTTAAGAAGGAAGGATTTCTCAGAATCTTGTCCACAACACCAGAATTCGACAAAGAAGGAGAAGTCATTCAACCAGCAATCCAACTATGTAAAATTGGATCCAGTAACTCCAAGTACCCCGTAATTGGAGAGGCAAAAGAATACAATGAGATTGAAACTTTTCTGAATAGTTATTCTGTTATTCTTCAGAAAGGAGTCCAGATTAAAGGAAGAATAAATTATTCAGCTAAGTCAATAATTATTTGGAGTCTGCAATCGAGGCCTCCCATGGAGCGTGACATAAAAATGTTAGGAGATTTTCTCCTACGAATGATGAAAAATGAATATGAGTTTTCAGAAGAAGTGAAAAAAGAAATATGTATAATGCTACAACAATATTTTACAGAAGATCATATCTGTAAAATTTGTGAAAAAATGACAGTAGGAGAGCCATTATGCGAAGAAGAATGACGTAAGAGCATACATCAGAAGTCACTAAGCCCGGTCAGAAAGAAGATAGGATGATGTGACCTGTCGACCGATAAGGATCACACCTTTATGTAAATTATTGTACTACCTACGCATCCGCTCCCGAATCACCTAAAGCAGAAGTCTTCATCCGATGACGCCACTTGTTGCCGTTGATGGCCGTTGAAGCAGCACCGGTGCCGGTCATGCTTCAAAGTGGAACAAAACGGATGCCAGAAAAACACATTGATTCCGCTCGTTCCCGTCCTTCGCTTCAGGGCCTGTCCCTCGGTGTGGTCAGTACTCCATACTGTCGGGCAGCGAAGCTTACACTTGTTCACTAATTATGACGGTTCGCCAGGGCCTCTTTCCTCCTCCCTTTTCTGCTCACTCGTAGGGTCCGGACCCCCACAAAGGGGGAGGGAGTCAACTGAACATCTCAGCCATTGGCGGGAATTTCGCCCGCATCCGATCCCCAATTCTTGTTCACCCCTGATGATCGTGTTGGGTGAATTGTGACCTCGTACGATCGTGTCGGGTGAGCAACAGCCGCTTCTTATCTCTAGGAATCTTATCTCTAAAAATCTTATCGATAGTGTCGGCAAGAGGATGCGATCTGTGCATACCCTTCGCCTATAAAAGGATGTTCCTCCCTCCATAAGAGGACATCGTCTAGGGGAGCGAAATAACTCCACATCCAGTGTAATATCTAGTTTATGCAATAAAGTACTAAGTTTTTGAAATCAAAGTGAGGATTGAAAACAGAGAAGAAAGAGAGAACTTTATACAGGTATTAAGAATATTCAAAGAATTCTTCAGTATTCTACTGAATAGCGCGATTGTTAGGTCCATTGAAGCCAGGAAGGCGTGTTGGAGACCTGTTGAAGCGTTGTAGAAGAAGAACAGAAGAATATTGTTATTACAGGTATAATCTTAAACTCTTTATGATATACTTTTCTTTCCTCAAGATTTAATAATGAAAACATATCAAATATCTCTTCATAAACAGAAATATAGTCAGTATCATATTGTTGCATGTGTTAATAAAGTTATTTGCATCATATTAATTGACACAGGAGCATGTTGTTCATATATTAGTAAGAATCTCATCTCAGAAAGTTCTGATAATAAGGAAATAATTAGTTACACCTCATATCATGGAGAAGAAGTTAGAAACACTAAGATCACACAAGCAGAAATAATTTTTAATAAGGAATTAAGAGTTAAAATAAATATACCCGTAGATAGTAGTAATAATCAACAAAACGAACAAGTTCTTTTAGGAATAGACTTCTTAGAACATTTTACATATAGCATCACTAGCAAGGAATTAATATTAGACAATACAGTAATTAACATGTATTATAAAAACATTCAAGAATATATTAATCATGTCTGAAGAACATATAGAAATAGAAAATAAAGAAGAAGAAGGAAGTTATTTAGTTGACATACTTTTAGATAACAATATAGTTACTAAGGTTAAAAATAATGGAAATCTAAGTTTGGAAGAAGATGAAGGAATAAGTAAGAAGATACTAGACAAATCAAATAGGAAAAATATCATTTATTATGGAATAATGCATGGTGAACAAAACGTCCCCATAGAACAAGCTGTAGCAAATTTTCAAGCACCCGTAGTTAAAACTGATCAAGTGATAAAAAGAATTAGTAAAATAAAAGAAGAACATAGGAAGAAAATTGCATATATACATATAAATGTTGTTCAGATAGTCATCAGAAGTACATTCAGAGAAGGAATTAAGAACCCAGTAACAATAAAAGTAGAAGATAATAGAATCATGAATCAAGAATTTTGCACGCTAGAAAAAATTGAAGGAGATTTAGGATACGGTGTCATTAAGTTTAATGTTGCACTACAATATCCTATTCCACTAGCTACTAAGCATTTTGATAACTGCATAGGAGTTACGTGTGAATTTCATAATCAAGAATTAATGAAAAAAGGAGACATTCCATTAGTTGTTTGTTATCGTATTGCATATGCTTTAACAAATAGTTCACTAAGTTTACAATACAGAACACTAGAAAGGCTATATACAGATAAGATATTCAAAGAAACTAGTACATTAATTAAGGAAGATAAAATACACAAACAATTCTTAAGAGAACATAGTCAGAAATTTCCAAAAATACAGTTAGGAGAATCTAACCAAAGAGAATTAGTTCCTAGAACATCAAGACAATTGGAACCAGCTACAAGAAAAAATAACTTATACGAAGAAAATCAAATCGATAAAATTAGAACACAAGTAGAAGAACTTAGTCCTGTAGTTACTAATTTAGATAAAAGGATATAAGAAATTAAAAGTAACGAACCGGCGTAACCGGCCCGAGAAATTTGCTCTGATACCAAATTTCTTAGTGCATTCTCTGATACCAAATTTCTTAGTGCATTCGTGAGTGAAAAAAAAAAAGTAGTTGATCTCAGACTTCACATATTTTTATGTATCTCTCCCGATTATTCGATCCTAATTTTTTACTTGGTAAAATTTTGGGTAATTATTTTAAATGACAAGACTACAAAAGAAAATATTAAAATATAGCAAAAGGTCACTGACAGCGATAAACTTCGATAAACTACTATTATATATCGCCGACAATTACTTATAGACAGTGATATTTTGTTATATTTATAAATATTTTGTCTCATTTTGCTATATTTGAAAATAACTCTAAAATTTTTTAATTTTTTAATTATTAATATTTTAATTTTCATGTAATTGCTCTTTTGAGATTTTTTTTTCCTTCTAAAGAGTAATAATGATAATTTGATTTTTTTTTCCTTCTAAAGAGTAATAATGATATTTTTAAAACTAACCTCCTTTTTTATAATTACATCCATTATATGTCAATTCAATTCATAGGACTGTATAAACTTAGCTTATCAACGAACTAAGAGGTAGTTTTATTGAATCGAGTAAAAAAAGAATAATGAATTATTTCAAATCTCCAACGCAATTTCTTCACCAATAAAGCGGAGAAAAAACTACAAAAATAAAAAATAAAAATAGTAAATTACATAACGAAGTCAAAATCATTTGAATCTCTTCCATAAAAATAATTAATGGACGATGTAAGTAACGGCAAGAGCAACCAGAAGAAGAACGTACGCAATCCCTTGGTCAATTGCAGCTCCTACAACAACAATAATACCACAAAAATTAGGGTTCATGTGTTCTTCAATCTAACTCGGCCCAAAAAAAAAAAAGAAAACGGTGCTTGAAATTTGGGCAAAATTTCAATCCGATCCCATGATTTTCAAACTTAATTATAGAGGTGAACCTCCAATTTGATCCGTATGATTTGAAAAGTATTGATTTAGTTGATTTCTTTCTTATTTGAAAACGATTTTGTTTTTTTAGTTTCATACTATGTTGTTAAAGTTTTTAAGAAAATTATTTTTTAAGTTTTTAAAAGTGCTTTGTTTTTATAATATTAGTACAAAGTGAATAATTTTAAAATATACATATATATATATAGTAGAATGCAGAAGTAAGATTCAGAATACTTAATTTTAACTTTGTCAAAAAAAAAAAAAAAAATTAAAACATCAGACGAGATATTTAATTAAATCAAATAAAACAAATCCAGTTGATTTGTATTCATTTCGAATCAATTAATGTACTGAAATTGCTTTGAAACACACATTTTATCTTTAAAAATAATTGGATGTTTAATTTTACCCCTTAGAATCATTCCTACATATGCCAAATTTAAGAACATTAATCTGGAAACTCACCGTCGTTAGAAGGACCCGCCGGTGCCGGAGAAATATGGTGGGAGTGACCATAAGCCAATTGAAGAAGAATCAAGAACGTGAATCCGACGATAGGAGCGGCGGTAAGCTTCATGGAACTCATGTTTTTCTAATCGACTCGAAGAATTTCTGAAATTTTGAAAAAATGTTTCTCTTCTATTGATTACAGAGAAGGTGAAATTGAAGTTGAAATTTGGAATTGCGGATTTGAAGACTGGGGTATTTATATGGAAAAAAAAAATTGGGGTGAATCTGAATTTTCTGGGAACTTGAGGGGGGGAATTTGGACGAGTCAAAAAACGCGAGTTTGACTGAGTTGGCGGCTCGTTGACTCGGGCACGCACACGAAAGCGACTGAAGGTGGGAGCAGGCCCAGCGGAGGCCCAATTGCGAAGCTGCGTTGTGGCCTTGAAGTTCCGTTTTTGAATTTTATTTTATTTTTTTTGTTTTATTTTATGGCTTTTAGTCATTGTTGTTTCTCAAAGTGATTGCAAAATTTTCAACGATCAAGATTCTAGAAATGGAGAAGGAAAACGACTAAAATGATTTGTTATTATTATTTATTATTGGAAATCATGAAATTGATTGCACTTAAAGTTGTGCCAATTTAGTCTTTAGTTTTTGCATTATTGCGGTATTGGAATAAACGTTCTGTTATTAAGATCAATTATCCATTTTCTGTGAATTTAATAGAAGAACTAGTCAACTAGAAACAACAACAATAATCATACATGTAACCCAATCAATTTTTCATAGCATGAAAAAATCTCATTGAGGTTAGAAGTAAAACTCAACGAATTGATGTCAAAATCTCTACTATAATTAATAATGGATTACAACGAGGTTTCTCCGACCACAACTAGAGGCATACACAATAGATATCTCAAGATTCATAAATCTCGACAATAAATGACAACAATAGAAGATAATACATTAGAAATATCTTACTTGAAGTGTCAACCAAATACCTATTGTAATCTGATTGTCGAGAGCTTTAAAAGTAATCTCTATCGTTTAGATTGACGACTTTCATGTCAATAGCGAACTTTCAAAATTTTGGCTCCATCATACCATAAATTAACCTCCAAAAGGTCAAAATATGTCACTATACAAAATACTTATTTTTTATATATTTTTTTTTACCAGATGATTAAAACCTGATTGACTGTGGGGCTTTCCATAACTAAAAAACAACCCAACAATTCAGATCACATACTTTTAGTTTTTGCTAACACATACTCCATATTAGTTTAACCATGATTGGTTTGGCTTATATAGTCAATTTTATTGCCTTCTTGTTTTATAATAGAGTAGTTCATTAGACGAGTCTCTAATCTTAAAAGGCAATAATGTGAAATTTCAATTTGACCCTTGTTAGCTAAAATAATTGAAATTTTAGTAATATATATATTTTTAATCACTCGAAATAACTGAAGAGATAATGTAACATTGTTTTTTAGTCCATGTATAGTACATGTACATATTTAGTCAACGTCGAATGTAATTTTCCGTGAAAAAGATGTCGCCTATAATTTCATAAATTTAAAAATTTTGTCAACTATATTGTCTAATCAATTTAGTCAATGAATCTCAAACATTTAAGTCATGTCTATAGTGTTTAGTTATATTTATTATTTAAATCATGCAGGTAATACTGTTAAGAAAACATCAATATGACTATAATATTAAATTGGCTAGATATTTTAAATATTTTCATTTTAACTCCTAAAATTCAAGGTTATACTTAAATAATTAACTTCATTGTAAATAATTGAGCATAGCTTAAATTGACATGTATTCGTTTACTTGAAGTTGAAGGTTCAAATCTCTATATCCCACACATGATATGTTAAAACTTCAACAAATAAAGCAATTGATATTCTAAATTATACTTTTATATGATTAAAAATATTGTAAATGAAATCACATATTTTCCAATTTTGTTTACACAATAACTATACCGTGTCGATTTATATGTCATTTTAACAAATAACTCTCCATAAATTTTTGGAATAATTTAAAATTTTAAGGATTAAATGAAAACATTTTGAGGTTAATAAGCACATTTAATACCCACCCCAAAATGTAGGGATACTTGTATAATTTAGCCTTAAACTACAAATATGAAGAAAATAATACAATTATTAATATATCCAATTACTCAAGTTGTATGCTAACACGAGTTTAGTTCAATTAAACAAGGCTATACATTAGGCCCAAAAGTTAGAAGTCCAAATACCTATATTACATGTTCTTAGACTAATTTTTGTGTTAACAAAAAGAAAAAAAAATTATCCTCATATCGCCAATGACGTGACATGCTTTTCATTCCTAACTTCAAGTCACGTTTTCCTACCCATTATCTCAGTCATACCAACGTGTGGATCGAATTAAATTGATGTTTCTAGTCACCGTAGAAAATTTATTCAATAAGATTGTCACAATGTTACTCACTAATTGTTGAATGTAGATTTGAAAATTTGCATGTTCAAGTACTTTGGCAATTGATCTCTCATAGATCAAAACGATGTAGAACTATTGTCATATTATGGGGAAAAATTTATAGTAGTACAACAATATGAGTAATTTTCATACTACCTCATTGGTTGAATGTCATAAAAGAAATTTTTAAAAATTTTACGAGACCCACCAAACAAAATGACATATTATTAAATAGCATGTCAAATTATGAACGAAAATAATATAGAGTATCACAATGATCTATTTTTTTTTTCCATATTGTGGTGACATTATTGCTAAAAAAGAATCTTACTCGAAATTATCTGATGATCCTTTGCCAAAAAAAAAAGGAATATTCTAAGATGGTTCATAACTTGAGCTATTTGATTCACACATGAAAAAAATGAAAAATATTGAAGAAAATGAGAAATCAATCTTCCATTAATCATGGCTAATAGTAATGGCTTATAAACGAATCTTTGACCCTAACGTCTCAAATGAATAAACAACATTATCAGTTACCTTTCCAAAAGCACACATACACATAATAGTGATTTTTAAAAATATCTCATAAATAAAAAAATAAGCCTCAAGAGTATAAAGGTACGAGTTGAGAAGAATCCTCATGCTGGCTAAATTACAAATATAGTTGACCATCTCTAACATTTTAAAATTTATTTGATCATGGCTATAAACTTTTGATTTTGTACGAAATGACAAACAAAATAACATACTAAAAACATAAGCTCCATGCTTTTCTTGGGGCGAGGAATCATCAAAGTAAAAATAATATTAATATTGATTAATTTAGTAGGATACGATAAACTGATTACAAAAAAAGACATAATCATCTTGTTATTGTTTTATTTTCGTTCTTGGTTATCATCATTATTGTGGGGGGGGGGGGGGGGGGGGGGGG
>QLSR01000294.1:194005-301204 GCA_031780015.1 Citrullus colocynthis
GTGGGGGGGGGGGGGGGGGGGGGGGGGGGGGTTAGGCATTAGACATAATTTTTGTGGTCTAAATTTGAAGGAAAATAAATTAAATTCAAAATCAAGATGATGATAAAAATCACATTAAAAAAGCAAGACAAAATGATAGACACAAATTTGGTTTTGAACAAAAGTATGTAAGGAGTTGCAATAATTGAAGATAAGGAGGTTGACAAGTAACAGAGACAGAGATAATCTGACCACCAAATCCCATTCCCACTAATAATATTCTAAGGGTAGGCCATGAGTGACGACTATTTCCCTTTCTTTTCTTCTCAATCCATAGATAATCTCATCCAAATTCAATATGCCCATAAAAAGATCTCTCTCCCCACATGCAATCAATGTTTGGCTGAAAATCCATGTCTTCCTCAAATAAGAATTTTGTAAAAACAAACTATTTTTGAATTTACAGAGTTGAAGTCGAAATAATTTTCGACTGTTGATTCAGTTAATGGTCTAGATCAAGTATGTTGCTACATAACATCCTAACAGTGGTATTAAAGGTAAGCTCATCGCAATGTAAATTGACAAAACCTTCCTCCTTAGAGGTCCAAGGCTCGATCCCTCATTCCCAAAGTAGTACAAAAGGAAGAAGAAGATTAGTCTATTATATTTCAAGAAAGAATGATACAAGTTATGCAACTCTACATACTTAATCCACACCAAGAATGAAGAATTTTCGAACAAATTTACTTTTCCCACACACATACACAGATAAACGTTGTGTGCGTGAACACGCACAGGCAAACATGTTATATATATTCCATGCCATACAAAGTTGAGATATAAAATCAAAGCTTTTCTTCTCCACAACTTTAGAGAATTAAGAGGATATAAGTTTAAGGTGTGTTACATGTATTCAGCTTCATGCACATGCCCCATGGCCTTAGGAAGATCCATGTGATTCTTTGGGCGAAAGAGAAGCCACAGGGTTGTTGGCAGGCATTGATTTTGAACGCTTCATCCATGCTGATGATGTCGAACGATGAAGCCGACACCTAAAGGAGCCTTGATGCACCGTGGGCGAGCACAAACACTGGCCTTTCGGCGAACTCGACGTCACTGTCTCAGCATCTCTGTTTCCATGTTTAGGAGATGTGGAAACCGAAACACTAAGGCTGCCATCGGAGGCCATACCTGGAGGCTGCAAGAAGTATGGAAACTTGACGATTTAAAAGCGCAAAAGACTTGTTAATTACAATATAAATATGATGAAAATTAAGAGATTTATCCTCAACTAGTGCGTGAGGCTAGAAGTAGTTATAGTTCAATTCAAGAGGTGATATTTTGATTCTTCTTGATTTGTCCTTAGTGAAAGCAACCATACAAAAAAGCCCACTCTATCTCTTATGTCAAAAAGAGGAATCTGGCTAAGTTCATATTTCTTTAGTATCAACAATAATAGGATATAATATCAGTATCTTCCCCAATTTGAATACAAATCAGAAAAGAGAGAAATAAAGTTATAATTTCCATTAAGCACAAGTTCTAAAGTGCACACGAAAGTTATTGAAGATCAAAACTAAAGTTATTTGCTGCTTTTGAATTGTGGAACTGTGACAAAACTTATCCACATCAAAAGGTTCTTCTTTTCATATCTACTGATTATTGAGGATCAGATACTCTCAATAAATAATTAAAGCGGGTCATTCTCAGGAGTGGATGAATCTGCTAGAAAAGTTCCAAAAGTTAAGAAAAGAGGCTCCATCAAATTATACCGATTCCCTCATTTAAAAAGTTATTCCTGTTTTACCTTATACAGTGTTAGAGAGAGACAGAGATTAGAAGAAATTTGATAGGAAAACCTTATTGACTTGAAATTAAGAATCCTTTGAATATGTGAACCACTTATTCTCAAACACTAAAACCCTAAAATCAAGTCTATTTCAACCCTAAGAATTAGGTTAGACACGAATTGCCTAAAGATCAAAGATCTGAGACAAAGAACAAGTTTCCTGGCCCATGATTCGAACACTCCGCAAGATAAGATGATCAATACTACTTGAATGTGCTTGACATGCAATTCCACATAAATTGCAAAATTCAAGAAACTCTCTAGACTAAACTTGAAAGAAACACAAAGGTCAAAATTCGATTTATTGTAATCTACCGAAACAACCTAATAGCAAGACTTTAGATAATCCTAATGAAAACTCTATTGCCTCATTATAGATCATAATAAAAAGACAAAAATGTCCCTACTTAATATGTCATAAAAAGGATAAAATTCAAAAATATTAGAATTATATCAAAATTATTAAATAAAATACAAATAATAATTTGATGTCCAGATGGTTCATATCATCCTTCAATGTTTATCTATTAGCATATGATGCTTCAATATCAGGAATGCCCTTGTTTTGTTTTATAGCTTTATTATACATGACGACAGGGATGGGCCTACATACATGATAACATATTCCATTTCGGTTTATTGGGATTTGGAAAAAGTCATGAAGTTATTAAATTCAAATAAAAAGTAAAGAAAAAACAAAACACTGAAACAGCTTAACCGTTTCATTTCATCATATGTTTCAACTTTATACTATTTGATAATTTCAAAACTCAAGAAATAATTACAACCGTGTAATTAAATTCGTCTTCGTTTTCAAGCTTTTGGATTTAAAGAGGTGATAAGGCACAAGAATGGAGCAAACTAGTGCAATTAGGCAATGTTAACAGAAGTTTACCAATTTGCAGCAAACCGATTGGAGAAATTTTCTACCTCTGCAGAACGACCTCTTGATCTACTTAGAGCTGCCCAGATGTTCAATAGGCACCAAAATGCATACTGCGCTTCAGTACTCGTTGCTCATGAGTGATTTTTAAGTTCTTTGGTATATAAATACACAAACAAACACCCTACAATCAAATTACAAGGAAAAGGGTATTCAATTTCAAGTGGTACTCCAAAATAACGACCAAGATATTATCGTTCTCGCTTGTCAGGATATAAGCATACATTAACAGAGGATACTTAACTCAGCATTCAACATTAGTACTGCTCAAGCTTGCCAGCCTCTTCTTCCTCTTTCTTCTACTTCATCCTTTTCAGAAGGATCCCAAGACAAAGAGTGGTGATAATGGCATTTCATACATCTAAACTATGGTCTACGCCCTATTTACAAGAAATAATTTGATGTGCCTGTCAGTTATGCTACAATAGAAACTGAGAGATATGTTTTAGAAATCATGTCGCTAATCATTAGTTTTAGGTTAAATTACAAATTTGGTCTTTATGGTAGGGCTAAAATTTCTATTAGGTCATTATGGTTTTAAAAGTTTCAACTTAGTATCTCTAGCTTGAATTATTTAGTCCCTTATAGGTTGAGTTAGTTTCGCTTTCATCTTTATTATTTTTAAATTTTCAACATGGTCCTTGTCGTTTAGATAAATCACAAACCATCCTAGCTGTTAAGATATTGATAACTTCTTTCTGATGTGATCGCTTCCTATTAAGGTATATGTATTAGTTTATTAAATCAGAGTTTAGAGCTGCGTAAAAAATAAAAGAAAATATGTAGGTTTAACAAGTGGGTAGGTTTAACAAGTGGGTAGAACACAATTTAGGGATAATTTGTGAGGTTTAACAAGGGACCAAACTGAAGTTCCCTCCACTCAACCTCTTGGTTTTTCTTTTTCTTCCTCTTGATGATCTCTATTTTTTTTTTTTTTTTGAAAAAAGAGTTTGCTGATCTCCTATAGAATAGTATATCTAGAAAAAAATAACTTATATAATTATATCAGGCCATAATTATAATGATAAGGGTTTGAAATATAATTATATCGGGCCAGGATTATAATGATAAGGATTTGAAATGTTAGAAAATATTTCCAAGGTCCTAGCCTCGTAGGACGAAGCTTTCCGTGTTCAAACTTTAAGAACTTGATATCTCCTAAAGTTGGTTTTGGAAGCCTCCAAGAATTGGTAGGGATATTCCTTGAGCAGAATGCATGCTAGGAGTGATGCTCTTGCCAACATAGCAAAAAAACAGACCAAAAAATAAAATAGGAAAAATGCCATGATTAAAACCTAGAGGAATGCCAACATGAGCATAGCTTCAATTGGTCAGGACATCACTCACATCCTTAGAAGTCAGATGGCCGAATCCCCCATGATTGGAACCAAGAGAATTTTTTAGACCGTGCATTGCCAAGGGGTTGGCTGCAATAAGAAAGCTACTTCCTATAATTCCTTAGGGGTGTGCACGATTCGGTTCGATCCTATTTTGGGCCAAACCATGAACCTTATCAGTTTACAATGAAGAAGAACCATTGAAAACCGATTCATATCGGTTTTAGTTCTTGAACCGAACCAACGTGATTTTTTTTTACTACGGTTCGGTTCGGTTTTCTGCAATTTTGTAGGATAATGAACCGATAACCAAACCGAACCATTCGGTTTTGCTCTCCCGTAAACCGTTGGTTCTCTATTCTTAAAAAAACTGGACCAGTCCGATTCGGTTCAGTTCGTTGGTTTTTTTCGGTTTTTGCCACCCCTACCTCCAAGCATGTGCCAAATGCCTAAAACGTCTAAGACGACTAGACTTTTCAAGGAATATACGCAATTGAATATTTCGAGAAATTGCCACCGGGTACATACATGACCCAGATTCCAACATCTTCAAACTATTACCAAACAATGACTTAAATAAAGCAAGAATCAAAATTAATTTGCTTGCTCGGGCATGTTAAATTGCCACTATAACAAAAACCTTGACTTAATGGGTTTCAGTGCATTTAATCTTTTATGAGCCTCTTCTGTCTCCTTCTGTGAGCTAAGACTCTGACTTGATGACAAAGCCAAGTTAAACATGGTACATGGGATCTTAATATATTGATTGGGCATACGATAAATTATATCACGGCACCTACTGACCTACCAAAAACTTAAGGCAACAAAATTGAGTACATTCATTCTACTAAATATATTATCGGGAAAACATGCGAAATGGAAAGAAATAAGAACAAAAGAGCAATTGAGATATCTTGAAGCATTCTCGACTTTGTAATCAGAAAAAAAGGCATCCTTCTCTGTAAAACAATGTCGATGTTGATTTCCCCAGAAAATTTCCATAATTCTGGTTTATAAGTAAAACTATCATAAGCTAAAAACCATCCAAAAGTGTGGTGTTGATGACAATACTTCATCCATTTAACACCACAGTGCATGATGAGCTAGGAGTGTTTAAAGAACGTGATGACCCAAAAAATTCAAGCCATGTTGATTATAGGATTTTGAAAGTTAACACTGCTTCCACTTATTAGAATATTTTCAAAATCCAAGCTAAGTTTGTTTTGTTTTTGGAATTTAGAATTGGGCTAAAAACTAAGAAATGATGAACACTATAGTAAATAAATTGTCAAGAAAACAAACATAATTTCAAAAACCAAATCAAACCAACGTTGATGTTTTAAGTTGAGTTGGATTCAATTAAATTAAAGTTTTATGTGTTGTGTTTCAACGAAGATGTGCTATTGTTAACCCCACAATGCCATGACTTATTTTTCTAGTAAAATTTCCATCGATCCCTGCTTACAAGGAGGTGTATCAGAAGTAATAACGATTCAAAACTCTAAGATAACAGAATCAGATCGAATAATAAATCTAAGTCGTGCAGAGTAACGAATTTTACATACTTCATTCAAATTTGAGCTCCAAAATCGACGATAAAACCAAAGAAAGTAAGATAACCGAATAAGAGAATGAACGTACAGTTGCGGGATGGGAAGTCGAGCTGGTTTCGACGAGTCCGAATGAGCTTTCCTTCCTCGGCCGCCATGAAATGGGTGTCAAACCTGAGTCTTGAGCCTGGTTCGAATCCTGTAACACTGAGGTTTTAAGCTCTAACAATGAGCGGAGAGAAAAGGGAAATTCCGTATCCAATAGCCATTGTCAAAATCTTTATATTCACTTATTATGTTCTTTCCATAAAAATTACTATCATTATCGAATTATATAATTAATTTCGATAAAAATTAACTTCAACATATTAAATTTAAAAATTATTGAAAAATTAGACATTTAAAAGTATAGGAACTAAAATTGAATAAATTGGACCAAAATGATATTTTAACCTCCTTCCTCTTATTGTTTATTTATTTTTAATAGGGTTTCATTATAGGTTAATTTTAAAAATATATTGAAAGTTTAAGATCTATTATACACTTTTAAACTTTTTAATAACTAAATAGACGCACCCTTCAAAATTTAGGAATTAAACTTATTTTAAGTATGTTATTGTTTTGTTGTATTAAAAAGATATATCAATTATATTATGTAAAGATGTGTTGGAAGCTATTAGCTCTAACTTTTTTTAGTAGTACATATATGCGGGATATGGAGATTTGATCTTCAATCTCAATAAAATAATTTACGATTCAATTATTATCGAGTTATGTTCCTGATGGTTTGTTGCCTCTAATTTAATATGTCAATAAATTATTGTAGTTATAATATGGTTAAACATGTATGCACGTTAATTGGACATTCAATGGACATGTGGTTTCGTGTGCTAAGTATCATCTTCTATATTAAATGAAACATATTTTAGATTGTGAAATATTGTTGGATAACTGAAAATTTGACGAGTCACAATTGTCACGTCATTTCCATCATCGTGTTTGGCGAATCTGAAATGAGCCCAAAAAAAGAAATTATCTAAAGACATTTTGCAATGTAGCCCAAGTCCAACTGGGGTCAATCCAAGATCAATAAAGCTCAAGCCTAATGGGTTAGGCCCAAAGCCATGCCATCCATCGAAGTTCTATGAATAAATGAATCATTATTCATTCTTAAGGTTCATCTAATTTAATGAGAAAATTCCAGGAATGTGACGTGTTCAAACTCGTCAAGATCAAACACCATTTCAACACCTAAACACTTCAAAAATTAGATCGAAATCTGAACTTGAAAAAACATGCATTTCATCACTCGATTAAAACTTATACATTAAAATAAGAGAATTAAAAGATCGAATATTTTAACCTCACAAACTAAAATTTTCTAAAAATTTCCACGAACAAAAACCATTAGTTCCATTGTCAAATTTTAGGTAACGTTTGTAATGATATGAAACAACTAACAGAGTTACTAGGATGAAGTTGACGTCAAATGGAAATTTTTGTGTGTGTTAAGTTTACTACTTCTAGAAATGATTTGATACATAATTAAATGGTTTATTAATTTGTTAAATGGCTATTAGGTAGACTCCGTATAATTTTAAAAGCTATTTATGTGGCAAGCACTAAATAGAGAAATAGAGGTAGCATGGAAAATTTTCATACTATTATAGTACTAGAAATTTTCTCGATGTCAAATTTAAATTTATAAATTAAAGTCTTAATTTAATAAAAAATTATTTTAAATGACAAAACTATAAAAAAATAATTATGAACAATAATAAAATATCACAAGTCTACTTGTGATAGACTACTTACTATTTGTGTCTATATAGACAATAAAAATTGTTATATTTGTAAATATTATTGTTTGTTTTTTTATATTTGAAAACAATCACAATTAAATATATAGTTCAGGTTTAAATACTACTTTGGTTCCCGTATTTTTTGTTTTGGTTCATGTAATTTGTTCATTTTCGTCTTTATATTTTTAAAATGTTCATTTTGATCATTCTACTTTTAGGGAATGGTCATTTTGATCCTTTAAAAATGAAATAAAATGTCCAAAATAATCATTTTTTAAAAGTAAAAATCAAATTAAACTAAAATTAAAAGTACAATGATCAAACTAAATATTTTTAAGTAAAACTAAAACGAATAGATACCAAAATAAACAAAAGTCGGACCAAATTAATATTTAAGCCTATAATTTACTAAATGGAGGCAATAATAGATTTGGACTTGGAGCACACAAATTTTGTTCCCTTATCCCAAACACTACCTGCCAATCTATTTATTTTCATTTAAAAAATAAAAATAAAATAAAATAATGAATGAATTTCCAAAAAAGGGAAGGATTCAAACGTGGCGAAATTCCGTAAGAGCCACGCGGATATGCTTTGCGGGCAGCGAGCGGCGTAGGCTTGCTCGAGAAGTAAAGGTAGGGAGCAAAATCAGCTGACGAGCGACCAAATCTAAGACACTGTTCTGCCCTTCTTTTTTATGCTATTTATTTATTTATTTTTTTTTTTTTGTAAAAAATGGCTCTACATTCCCCACGCGATTTATGGAGCGTGATTTCACTCTTGCCTTTAAAATAATATATTTTTGCCTATATTCATGTATTACTACCATGGTTGAGTATGGTCAAAATCCAACAACGGATTTTTAATTTTGTAAAAATAAATTATAAGTGTGTATTTCTGTGAAATATCTCTCGTAACTATTATTACTTTTCTCCGATGATGACTCCGTCGATTCTTTTTAATGTATATATGTTTAGATTTCCAATAAATCTACAATAACATCATAACGAACAATAAATTAAAAAGAAATTGACAATATAACATTATTAAAAAATATCATAACTTAAAATAACTCAACAAACAGAGTTTAAAATATTTACTCAAGACTTATAAATTCTTTGAAAAATTAATAAAATAAATATGAAATAAAGAAACTAAAAAAAAATAAGAATGACATAAATTAAATGTATAAAAGTAATCAAAATTTGATAACTAAAAGCAATCGAAACATTGAAAACCAAATGTATATAAATAAATAACAAAAAAAGAAAAAAAATATATATTAATAAACTTACCTCGCAAACTAGGAGATGAAGTTGAAAAAGAAATTTTAAAACTAAAAATTATTGAAGTTGAAGTTTTATAAAAATATTAAACAAAAGTAAATCTAAGAATAATTAAAATTGAATTTGAATAGTCACTATCGTAACTAGAACTTGGCGCACGCATTTACCATTGGACTTGCTAAAGTTATTATTACTATATTAATTAATATATATACACACACATGCAAATAGCATAGAGTTGAGGGGGCTCATAGCCCAATTCTAAATCCGCTGTTGTCATTTTTTCTGTTCTTGTCAAAATAACTTCTCTTTAAAACAAGGATGTTTGAATCATTTTAAATTAATTCATAAATAGCTAGTTGATACGTAATTTTTATGGTTGTAATTCACTGGTAATTATCAAACAAATGACTATCTAGCTCATCTTGTTAAATTATCGTTGGTTACTGATTTGTGAAATCATTATTTATTTATTTAACTCATTAATAAAAGACGATAGACGTTACCTATCATGCAATTCGTGCTCAATAATTAGATTAAAAGAAAATTATCTTAAATAAAACTGCTGAAAATATTTACAACTAATAACAAAATATACAGTCTATCACAAATAAACAGTAAAATTTTACTATATTTATAAATATTTTACTTCATTTTGCTATATTTGAAAAGAGCTCTAGATTAAATGATATATTTTTTTTAATTTTCTTTCGCATTTTTCTTAGGTAACCTATCGATTATGCATAAACAAATTTAACAAAGAAAAAATAAATTAATAAAAATACATATTTATCATAACTATGTAGTTAATTAGATTCTGAAATAAAATATACAAACTTTAGCAATTTGATGATCTTGTGATCATCCTGCAAACCAAACACAATAATTAAAATTCATTTTTAAGAGTTTGGAACTAAACATGGATGTGACTGTATATAAAAATCAATTTCACAAAATTAATTGTAGCTAAGTCTCTTTTTAAAAAAACATTTATTCAACCATCACTTCCTAACATGTACTACTTTAGTTTCTCTAGTTTCAATTTTGATTCATTTTGATCATTGTGCTTCATTTTAGTCCATGTATTTTCAAAACGTTTATTTTGGTCATCGTATTTTAACTTTAGTTTATTTTAATTATTGTACTTTTGAAAAGTGCTCATTTTGGTCCCTTCCATTTCATTTTTATATAATTCTTAAGGGACAGAAATGATTACTTTTTAAAAATACATAGACAAAATATAGACATTTTGAAAGTTCAAGCACCAAATAGAACCAAAACCTAAAATACAAAAATCAAAATAATATATTTAACCTTATGTTTATATTTGTAGATTTGGAATTTTTCGAGGAATCATTTTAAACGACAAGACTACTGAAAATATTTACAAATATTTGCAAAATATCACAATTTATCTACAATAGATCGCGATAAATCACGAATGTCTAGCATGACACAGATAACAGTCTATCGCAAATAGATAGTGAAATTTTGCTATATTTGTAAACATTTCGGTTCATTTTTCTATATTTGAAAATAACCAAATTTTTATCTTAACTATTGAACTTTCAGTCTTTTACAAAAAATAAAAAATATACTAGTTATATATACACACATATTATAAAATAACGAAAGAGACATGACAATGTGTAAAAATTGAAAGTGACGATATGTCGATTTGATGTTATTATGGGTTAAATTGGGCAAAAGGGCAAAAAAAAACAATCAACATGCAAAATGCCAGATTTAAGGTCAAAAGAGAAATGATGAGAATCAAAGGAAGGAAAATAAGGAAGAGTGGTATGGGCTCGACCCATACTACGATGCTCAGCCTTAACTAGAGTTTCCTTAGGAAAGCAAGTCGAAAGGTTCCCTACTTCGAAAAGGAATAGGGATATTAGAATATCAACCCGGATGAGTCTATAAGCTAAGGAAGAGAACATTAAAAAAATATACTTAAAAGTTATGATCTATTCTCTACTTTTTAACCCTGATACTAATTTTGGCATCAAAGTTCATTTCTTCTATTTTGTAGGTTCTCACTTCCTCGAACTATAAAATCATCTACTGTTTTAATTAAAATAAAAACAAGTAATTGTGTTAGGTTACATTTTTAAGGATAATAATTAAGTTTATTTCAATATTTATAAAATATATACCCTATAATGAAACTCTTTGCTATATCTGCAGATTCTTTATATTATGTTATATTGTTATATATGCAACATTGTTATTAATTGCAAATTAAAAGTAGAGTTATGTGCTGTAATTCTAATTGAAATGTACGCTCCGTCTAGCGCGTGGAAGTTTTAGCTACTGAAATATCTTATCCGGTCTCAAAAACCATGACGTGTACAAAACGACAATCAAAATCCAAGTCATTAAGTTGAAAATCTCCAAACCAAATTCAAGAAAATGAAAGGCCAGATATTCGCCACGTGAAGCTCTGTTACTGTACGGTACTCCCCACTATATATTACAGTGCTGCCTCAACTTTCTTAGCACCAAATCCCATTCTTCCCACAATTCTCCATTAAAGATAAGCTTTTTCTTTTCCTCTTTTTTTTTTTTTTTTTTTTTTTCCTTTTTTTTTTTTTTTTTTTTTTTCCTTTTTTTTTTTTTTTTTTTTTTTCCTTTTTTTTTTTTTTTTTTTTTTTCCTTTTTTTTTTTTTTTTTTTTTTTCCTTTTTTTTTTTTTTTTTTTTTTGCCCTCTCTGTATATGGGATGGAGTCGAACCAACAAAACGACGCCGTTGCGCCGTTTGTGATGAAGACTTACCAGATGGTCAACGATCCAACTTCTGATGATTTAATCGCCTGGAGCAAAGGCAACAACAGCTTCATCGTTGCCGATCCTTTAGAACTTTCTCGCCGAATTCTTCCTTCTTACTTCAAACACAACAATTTCTCCAGTTTTGTTCGTCAACTCAACACTTACGTAAGTCCAAATTCTCAACGATTATTTCAATATTTCCTAATTGAATCGTTCCGCTTTTGTTTTTATTTAAAATCAAGTTACAATTATTTGTTATTAAAATTAAACTTATTAATTTCGTTTTGTTATATACTTTGCAACTATCTTTTTTAAAAAAACTTCATCCTGTTTTTTAAATTTGGTGAAAGAACACTTTATTCACTTTCATAGCTTTCTTGCTTTTATGCTCACTTTTTAAAAATGGTTCGAAATTAAAGCCTATTTCGAAAATGAAAATAGTTAGTTTTTTGAAACATTTATTTTGTTATTCAATTATGAGTTAAATTCAAATATATTTTTAAGTTAATTTTCAAAAGTTTACGAGTTCTTTTTTTTTTTTTTAAAAAAAAGGCAAATTTAATCTTATCAAAGTAGCTTGAATTATTATGAAGTTCAAGAGTTTTAATCTGATTTTTATGGTAGATGGCCTTTTGAGGTGGGTATAACATAATTTATGATAGGAGAGATTTTACCCTTATTTTTTTTCTTGTACTCTTGGCTTTCGTCTTTTTTGTCCACATATTTTCAATTTTAGTTAATAATTTTAGAAAAGTGGCGTTTACATCTCTAAATAAAATGAAAATAAATTGACAAAAATTATTACTTTATAAAAAAAGAAAAGCCAAAATAACTATTTTTTAAAAATATGATGATTAAAATAAATATTTTAAAAGTGTTGGGGGCTAAAATAGATTAAAGTTTAGAGTATAATAAACTTTTAGAGACTAAAATAATAATAAATATTATTATTATTATTATTATTTTCTATAATGGGTTATAGATGCTGATTTTATGAACTTTATAACACTTGAGTTTCTAAATTTTAATTTGGAGTAAATTATTATTATCATCATTATTTTTTTTTTGACCATAGAGTGATTGATTATAATATAAATTTGATGCGCCTTAGCTATGCTCACGTAATGGAGTGATTAAATTAAAATTATAAGATGTAATGGACGAAATTTGTAATTAAAGTATATATTTGTTTATTTATTTGGGGCAGGGATTCAAGAAAGTGGATCCAGATAAATGGGAATTTGCAAGCCAATGGTTTCTTCGCGGTCAGAAGCATTTACTGAAGAACATTTGTAGAAGAAGACAGAGTAGGAATTCATATTTTCAAACAAAATGCGAAGACGATGATGCAGAATTAGCAATGGAAATTTCCAAGCTCAAAGAAGAACAGAAAGCTTTAGAAATTGAAGTTGAATCAATGAACAAACGAATCGAAGCCACCGAAAAACGCCCCCAACAAATGATGGCGTTTCTCTACAAGATTATGGACAATCCCGAGATTCTTCCCAGAATCATCCTCCAAAACCGCCGCGTACGGCGGCAATTGCCTACGAAGCGGCGGCGCGTAGTGATGCCGCCGCCGCCTCCCAGTCCAGTCAAAATCGAGAACGTTGTGGAGGAGAATTGGTCGCCGGAGACCGGTGTCTTCGTCGATAACGTCGCACTGTCGTCGCCGGAGACGACCTTGTGGTGGAACGGCGCCGCCGCCGCCGCCGCCGCCGTTTCAAGTCCGTTGACGTCCGATTCTGGCGGCGGATTGAGCGATTACATAGCGCTATCGCCGCCGGAGAGTGATATGTCGGTGTATGGACTAGGCGGCGGCCGAGATAGTTACCTGGCGGAACTTGTGGCCGGAGGTGGGTCAAGTCCGCCACCGCCTTATCCTTTTTCGTTGTTTAGTGGTGGCTTTTAGGACAAATCTCCCATGAATTAATTATTATTATTTTTCCTTCCTTTTTATATATACTTATAGTTATTATGGTGCAATTAGAGATGGGGAATTAAGTTAGGCTGTCCCGTAGAACTGTATTTATATAAATGTAAATAAAAATAAAAATTATAAATATCATGCTAGGCTGTCATACAAAATTTTGAAAATTATTGTGTATTCTTTTGAGTTTTTTAGCCGTGTATATATATATATATATTTAGAAAAAAATATATAGTACAAAGAAACCAATATTAATAGGAAAGAAAATAGCTTTTAGATCATTCGATGATTTAAGATTGTACGAGATTCATGAAGGTCTTTATTTTATTTTCTAATTAGTATTGATTTTTATTTGTCGAGGCTTCTTCGTATCTTAATCTTATAAGTGAGGAGAGTGGTAGATGATATGATATCGAATTTTCTTTATTATCAACATGGATTTTTTAGTCAAGGCGATTTATTTAAGTATACTTTTTATAAAAGGAGCAATTATATAACATTTTTAAGTATGAAAAGAAAAAAAAAAAAAAAAAAAAAAAAATTTTAAAGAAAAAAAAAAAAAAAAAAAAAAAAATTTTAAAGAAAAAAAAAAAAAAAAAAAAAAAAATTTTAAAGAAAAAAAAAAAAAAAAAAAAAGAAATGGTATTATTTGTAGAAGAGAGAGAAAATGATAGAAAAAATGCAGAAAAAAAAAATATTCTACTTTAAACAATTGGGAGAGGATGAAATTTTAATGATGTGGTGTAAAGGTGAACTGTTGATTTAAAGAACGTATGTAATGTCAATTTATAGCATCAATAATATCATCTATCATCACAAATCAAATTCGTCGAATAAATGCATTTGTTTAAATAAACAAACCTATTGAATCAACTTTTTAAAATTAGGTGAAGTTGCTTTTCACATATCTATTAGAATAATTTAAAAGAAAAGATATTCTAACCACGCATAAAAGTGAATATAGCTTAACTAATATATAAATATGTAAGTGACTAGAAGATTTGTAGTAGGTTAAAATCTTAATTTTGTTATTATCGACATAGGAAACTCGCACATGGTTCTCTGGCACTCCTTCGACCCACTATTTTAGTTTGGATCCAAACAATCTGTGTCGAAGCATGAGAAGTTGGGGCATTAGGACATATAACGTTATTCCTAATCAAACTAAACGAGCAAACGATAGCTATAAGATTGAGTTCATCCTTATAACATATTGAATTTAGATGGTTCCACAAAAGTTGTTATTGAGATCATCAAAGAGTACTAATGGACAATCAGTTATCAAACTCCAAATGTTAAACACACGTTGAGAAGTAAGAATTAAAATGTATCAAGTGAAAATAAAATATAATATTAAAAAAAACACAAATATTATTAAACAAATCATTATCAAACAAACAAGACGTAAGGTTTCACATGATAACCATTTAGGCCATGTTTGATGAAATGTAGTCCATCCATAGTAATGTAAAATGAAGACTCCAGTTGATTACTTTTGTTGTTGTTTACTTGTGATGAGCCGTGGGACTCGGGTTAAAAATTGTGATAAAATCCTGCAATCTAATTAAAGAATGAATAGTGTTCAATCCGATCGTGGTTGAAAATTACGTGGGACTCATTGTCTTTATCATTATCATTATTGTTACTATTACATATATTATTATTGTAACAGTACGAGAACTATAAATCTACCACATTTATTATTACCTTTACCTTTATAATTAGCGTTATCGATGGAGTCAAACAGTAACGATAATGATAACAATAATAATAGAATGTGACAGATTCGTAATTACAAATAAATGCATTAAAACAATTTAATTTGATTGAGACCAATTAGAATTTGATTATAAATGGATAAACATCACTTTAATGGTCAAATGTCTTTATAAATATAAGTGAATCGGATATTAATGTGAATGAGTCTCCATCAAGATTTAACATACAATAAATTTAAGGAGAATATAGAAAGCGCTGTTTTTTCATTTAGGACGCGTTTCAGCTACATTGTATTACGACGCGTGTTAACCCATATGTGGGTCCCAGTTAAAGCAAATTTCAAACAAAAAAAAGGCAAAAGTTAAAATGTGGGTCCCGCATGCCCTCTAAGTTTCCCCTCATGTAGTCATGTATTATAGCATCTTTCGCTCTCTCTCTTTTTTCTTTTTCTTTTTCTTTTCTTATTTTTGGTTAAAATTAATTAAAAGTTAATTTTTTTTCTTTTAAAGTGGGTCCCAACTGCGTTAACAGATTACACGTGTTCCCCGTCGCAACGGCGTCTTCTTTTGTCGTTTTGGACAGCAGCTTTCACACGGGACATCCGTGTGTTTACACCTCTATGATATTGCCGATGTCACGTAGGATCAGTGTATCGTGCCGACTGGGCCCACTAGAGTTTGAATCTTTTACAGCGCAACAAATAAAACCATGTGATCGTTTGAATACTTTGTCAAAATGTTTTAATTATAATTTGAAATCCGAAAGTCAAATAATACATTTACGGTTCCTTTGTTTGGATTTCATGATTTTAATAAACCAACATTCAGATTATCGTATTTTTGTTTTGCATATTTAGATAATCTAAAACATATTTTTCTAGATTTCAACATGGATTACATTTTTTTTTATTTTTTAACTTTTTTTTTTCATATTTATAAATATCATTCTTCTTTGTTTTTGTTTTATAATTAAAATAAATTTGGTTAATTTTGAAGTTGTTTTTATTTTTATTTGAGAAAGATATTCAAATTCAAATCAATGTTTACTTTATAAAAGATCTTAAATTAGAATAATTATTTCGTGAAAAATTTTTATAAATAAAAAAATATTAAGTAATTTATAGATATAGAAAAAATTTACTGTCTATTAGCAACAAGCTACGATAGACTTCAATCGCTTAAGCAATAGAATTCTATTACAGCCTATCACTCAAACAATGAAATTTTTCTATATTTATAAATAGTTTGGCTCATTTCGTTATATTTAAATACAATCCTTATTTTGTTGAAAAATAAATTTATATAAAGAAAGTCTTAAATCCATATATATTAATAAAGACAACTATGTTAAATATAAATTCAAATTATATTAAATTAATTATAAATTAATGAATTGTCGTAAGTGCATTATTGAAACATTAGGTAAATTTAAGATATTCTTGAATAGAAATCTTACAAAACAAACATAGTTATCCAAAACTTCCAATATATCTTCAAAAATATTCCTACAAAACAAATGAGATTACCTAACGATGACAAATGCCTCCAATTTCAAGCATTTAAAGATTCTGGTTGTCTACATTCCTAAAAAGACAAATGACCCCTGATATTAACTAGTGATAAACAACAAAACTTTAAGCGTCATATAATATTTATCGAAAAACTTTATTCCTCCCCTTTCTCTATTTTTCATATTTATCGAGAGTTGCATCTTAATACTCTACGTCACAAACACAAATTTTCTAGCTTCAACACATTTCACTCAATAGGTCATACACACGCTTATTATTTGATAGTTAGTGTCGACGCGATAATAACTCAATGAAAATATTGTATGTGTCAGTGATTAAGAGATTCATAGTTTAAACCTCCCACTAAAAAAACATGTAGGGATGGTTAGGGAACCGAACCAATCAATTCACTTTTAACTATCATTTTCTTCCAAAATTTTGTATGAATAAAAAGTTAGAAAAAATCTCTATTTCATTACTGTTTCCTAAGTTTAGAGATATGAATTGATTTCTTTTTTCCAATTAAAATTTGATTGTATGTATTTATTTATTTTTGACAATACTTGCATGGGGGATTTACCTTATATCTCAAGTTTGATAGCACAAATTTATACTAGTTGACTTATATTCGCAAAATTGTATTTAGTGGTACGTTATTATGTTAGTTTAAATATTTTAGATTGAAATTGACTATTTTTTTTTTTCAAAGGCATAGCAAATGCATGTTTGTAACACTCGAGTTGAAGAGAAGTACATGAATGAACTGATATCATATTTTAATGAGAAGGATCCCTATGATATAAAAGTATGGTTAAGAAATACTTAAAGAATTGAAGGTTACTATCTATACCAATAAGTTGCACTTTTTTTTTTTTTTTTTCTTTGCCTAAATTTAAAAAATATAAATTTTACTTTTTTTATTTTTTAAAACTTTTTTTTTTTTTTTTAAAAAAATTTTTAAAAATTTTTTTAAAAAAAAAAAAAAAATTGTTCAAAATTTTTCTAAAAAAAAAAAAAAATTGTTCAAAATTTTTCTAAAAAAAAAAAAAAATTGTTCAAAATTTTTCTAAAAAAAAAAAAAAATTGTTCAAAATTTTTCTAAAAAAAAAAAAAAATTGTTCAAAATTTTTCTAAAAAAAAAAAAAAATTGTTCAAAATTTTTCTAAAAAAAAAAAAAAAATTTTTAAAAATTTTTTTTTTTTTTTTAGAAAAATTTTGAACAATTTTTTTTTTTTTTTTAGAAAAATTTTGAACAATTCTATGTTGGGTGATCTTTTGAAAATTTTTTGAGGAAGCATGTGAACTAATGACAAAACATGCTAAAAAGACATGTATTGATTTATGATAATAGTTTTCACTCTTGAAAGCAATTTGTCAAAGTCACAAGAAACACATGGTATTCTATTTAATAAACTCAAGTCATAACTTTTATTACTACCATTTAGGGGCACGAGTGATTCAAACTGATGGTACATGTCTTATGCCAGTTGAGCTATATTTATGTAAACCATAATCTTTCATCTTTTTGTTAAATTAGGATAGATACAACATAATATACTATAAATTATTTAATACTATAAAATATTAAATATTTAAATTTTATAACACAAACATGCTTATAGCTTAAATCAAAGGCAAATTGCAAAAACCACATTTGAAGTATAATAGTAGTTGCAATTAGACCCTCAAACTTTCAAATGTTAAAATTGGACCCTCAAACTTACAATAATTGTACAAATTTGGCCTACAAATAATAAAAATTGGATCCTTAAACTTATACAAATAGTACAATTTATACAGTTATACAAGTTTAAAGGTCCAATTTGACTCGACTTTAGCATTTAAATAATTTTTAAAATTTAATTTTAAAATTAAAAATTAAGAGTTTGATTACAACTATAATCATAATTTTAAAGATAATTTTAACGATTTAACCTTAAATAAATGATAGTTTGATTTAACTTAATATTTAATCAATAATTACTAGTAGTTTTATACTTCCACAGACATATTATGAAATATATTTTGAACTATTTAAATTGAGCACAAATTTCAAAATTGGTCAGAAAAACAAAACAAACTTTGTTTTCAAAATTTAAGTTTTCAAAACAACAAATGCACCTTAAATCTTCTCGGTCCAATCACCTAATAACCGTAGTTCACTTTGTCAGCTAAATTAATATTAAGACAAATTGAAAAAAGTACCTCTAAAATACAACACAACAGTAACTGCAATTAGACACTGAACTTTTAATTTTAAAAATTAAATCCACCAAATTATATAAATGTTAAATTTAAATTAAATTGGACATTCAAATTTATATAATTGCGTAAATTATAATATTTGTATAAGTTTATCATTTATAGGTCCAATTTCTACAACTATTATATATTTGAAGTCTAATTTTAACATTTATAGAAATTAAGGAACTCAATTTTTACAATTGAAAATTTGAGGTTCTAATTGCAAATATCACCGTACTCTAGAATAATTTTTGTAATTTTCAAGTTTTTTGAAATATAAAAAAAATGAATTTAAGAAATTATTGAATCTTGAGAAGTCATAAATAAATCAGATGGAGCACAGAATAGCTGGAAGAGATTATGTGACACTTGTCCTCTTGTAACATCCCATCATAGGAAAGCCGCTCTCCCTTCAGGACAGGCAAAACCTTGACCACCACTTTTTTTAAATAATATAATATATATACACACTCTTTATTCGGAACTTTTTTCCAAAAAAGGAAAAATATAATATATAATTTTAAACATTTGTGGTCTAAAATCACACCCATTCCTTTTACATTTTCTTTACGTGACACGTCGTGAATCCTTTTTAAAGTCTAATAATTTTCATTAAAATAATGTTTTGTTTCAATTTGTCTTTATACATTATAATTGCATAAGTAATGGTTATATACTTAATTTTCAATAATTAAAAGCTAAAATGTCATGATATCATTGTTTTTTTTTTTTCTCTTCCTGTTATTTTTAAGATCTTTTTACACATTTTCAAATACCAAAACACTAGTAATTTAAAATATATTTGTATTTCCATATATTTTGTTTCTCTAGGTTTAGAAACATGTTATTGTTTTTAATATTGATTAAAAATTTAAATATATATATATATATATATATTTTAATAGAAATTAAACCCATATTCTAAAGATCTAATATGAAAACGAGTATAAATTTGTAAGATATGAAATTATTATGAGATCTTATTTTTTTAAAAAAATTAAACTTATTAATACTATTTTTACCTATAAATTTTGTGTTCCATTGTTCATTTTCAATCAATGTTTTAAAAAATCAAGTTGAGTTTTGAAAAAAATAAAATAAAAGATTTTTTTTAAAAAGAAAATTTAAATTTGTTTTATTTTTGCCTTGTTTGGTAATCACTTGTTTTTTATTTTTTTTTAAACATTAAGCCTATAAACACCCACTTCAACCTTTAAATTTATTGTTTTGTTTTCTAATTTCGATAAATGTTTTCAAAAAACAAGTCAAGTTTTGGAAACTAACAAAAAAAATAGTTTTCAGATAAAGACGTTTTCAAAAATAGAAGAACGGTTGCAAATAATTACAAATATAACAAAATTTTACTTTCTATATGTGATTGATCCAGATAGACATCTATTATTTTAGCGATAGACGCATATAAATGTCTATATGGGGCAAAATGAAATTTTGCTATATTTGTAAATAGTTTGATATTTTTTTTATTTATAATAATTTTTCTTTAAAAAACCAAGAAATATAAAAAAATCATGATTATAAATCGAGAGAAAATATACTTAGTTATCAGAAATTTAAAAAAAAAAAAAAATAATTACCAAACGGGTTTTAATTTTTTATTTTATAGATGTAAGTAAAAATTCATAGTTTATTTGAAAAGTGTAAAAGTCAGGATTTAAAAATTGGGGAAAAAACAAACATAAAATCGAAAAATGAAATCATTATCCATCAAGGTTGCTTGAACATTCAAGTTTGCTTTATTCTGATCCCATATTTTCAAAATACTTAATTTGATCGAATTTTAATAAATCATAAACCCTAAACTCTAACGAGTTCTTACTTTTGTTTTAATTTGAACAAATTAATAATATTACCAAAAACAATATGATAAGACTGTTAGACGTAAAAAATTTAAAATATAGGCTAGGTATCTGGATTAGTATTTTATCACGTTGGGTTATTTTATTAGATTGGGCCCTATTATGTGACATATTGAATTAATTGAGTATATGTTTTATTTACTTGTTCCTTGTTTTAGTTGGTCATACTCAAATATCTGGAAATCTGAGTTCAATCCCGAAGTTGGATCAAACTTCAAAATTTGAAAGGAAAGCTTAGAGATACTTCTCGGGTGTATGGATTTGGACCTTGCATTAAGGACCGATAAACCTACTTCTATTGAGGAATAGCCGAATACGGCTAATATTTAGAGGTGGAACTGGTCAAATCGCATGTGTCAGATGATCATTAGGCACTCCATTCCAGAGTCATTCTGGGGTTCTATCGCGGAGAGTGAAAATGCCAAACAGTTCCTTGCTCAAATTGAGAAATATTTTGCTAAAAATGAAAAATGGGAAGCAAGTAGTCTTTTGAATTCTTTAACTTCCATGAGGTACAAAGACAATGGTAACATAAGGGAGTATATTATGGAAACGTCCAATCTCGCCAATAAATTAAAGGCACTAAATGTCGAAATAAAAGAAAATTTACTCGTACATTTGGTACTTATCTCCCTTCCTGCACAATGCACTCAGTTTAAGATAAACTATAATATCAGAGGGATAAGTGGAGTATTAATGAGCTTCTCTCACAATGTGTGCAGGAAGAAGATAGAATTAAGAGACAAAGGACAGAAAGTGCTCACTTGGCAACTAACTCTCGTGATAAGAAAAGGAAATCTACGAGTGACATCTCAACAGAATAAAAACAAAAAGCAGACTACTGAACATCCTTGTTTTTTCTGCAAAAAGGAAGGTCACTTCAAGAAAGATTGTCCCAAATACGCCAAGTGGCGAATAAGGAAGGGTAAACTTCTTACTTTAGTTTGTTCAGAAGTTGTAAGTATATCTATGTAGGATTGCCTGTGGAGCCGGATGCCAAGTGATGCTGAAAGATTCATCTATGTAGGCGATGACAAAGCAATTCAAGTCGAAGCTATTGGGAATTTTAGATTGCTTTTAAAAACTGGATGTTATTTTGATTTGAATGAGACTTTTGTTGTGCCGTCATTTAGATGGAATTTAGTTTCTATTTCTAGTTTGGACAAGTTTGGTATTTCTTACTCTTTTGGAAATAATAAAGTTAGTCTTTTTCAAAATTCCAAGCTTATTGGTATTGGTTCTTTAATTGATAATTTATATCTGCTTGATTCCTTTACTTCGTTTAACAAGATCCTGTTATCTGATTCATGTGGTGCAAAGCGTAAATTAAATGAGAACTTTGCTACCTTATGGCACAAGCGTTTAGGTCACATCTCTAAACAGAGAATTCAGAGACTTGTGTTGGATGGAATTCTTGATTCCCTTGATTTAAATAACTCTAAAGTTTGTGTGGAATGTATTAAGACAGACAAACATAAGAAAATCAGGTGCCAACAGATGCTCAACGTCTTAGAACTAATACATACAAACATTTTTGGTCCATTCCCTGCGGCTTCTTGGAATGGACAATAATATTTTATTACTTTCATAGACGACTATTCAAGATATGGGTACCTATATTTAATTCATGAGAAGTCTCAATCTTTGGACGTTTTCAAATCTTTCAAAGCCGAAGTTGAACTTCAACATAGAAAGAAAATAAAGGTCGTCAAGTCTGATCGTGGTGGTGAATACTACGGTAGATATGATGGATCAGGTGAACAACGCCCAGAGCCCTTTGCCAAATACCTAGAGGAATGTGGAATCGTCCCGTAATACATTATGCCTAGGAAACCTGGCATGAATGGTGTGGCAGAAAGGCGAAACAGAACACTTCAGGATATGGTAAGAAGTATGATTAGTCATTCTTCTTTACCAGAATCTCTCTGGGGTAAGGCATTAAAGACTGCATCATATATCCTCAATAGGGTACCTAGTAAAGCGGTAGCTAACACCTTATGAGTTGTGGACAGGAAAGAAGCCTAGTATTAGGCATTTTCACATATGTGGTTGTTCAGCGGAGGCTAGGCCATATAGGCCTAACGAAAGAAAATTGGACTCAAGAACTATTAGCTGCTATTTTGTTGGGTATTCCGAGCGCTCTCGGGGTTTTAAGTTTTATGATCCCACTTCTAGATCATTGTTTGAGACAGGAAATGCCAGATTCCTTGAGGATGTTGAGTTTGCGGGGAAGATAACATAAGGAAAGTTGTCTTTAAAGAGAAATTGGTTTCTTTTCCTAGTATGGTTATAGGTCGTGATCAGGCTCCTACTCCTCACTTCACTATTGAACCAATTATTGAACAAGACAACACTGTAGTCTCCGTTGTTGAACCTGAAGTTCAAACTCAACAACCTTAAGAATTGCCATTGCCACTAAGGAGATCTACTAAAAATAAAAGAAGTGCAATTCCAGACGATTATATTGTGTTTCTTCAAGAACATCAGGATGATATGGGTGTAATGGAAGATGACCCAATCAACTTCCAACAAGCACTACAAAGTTCTAATTCTCATAAGTGGATAAATGCTACGAAAAAAGAAATAAAATCCATGAAAGACAATGACGTTTGGGAGCTTGTCGAATTGCCATCAGAGTGAAACCTCTAGATCGTAAATGGATATTTAAAACCAAAAGGGATTTACAAGGCAAAATCAAAAGATATAAGGCTTGTCTTGTCGCAAAGGATTTTACTCAAAAGGAAGGCATTGATTACAAAGAGGCTTTCTCTCCAGTTTCATCGAAAGCTTTTTCAGGGTAATCATGGCACTCGTAGCGCACTTTGATTTAGAGCTACATCAGATGGATGTAAAAATTGCGTTTCTCAATGGAAACATTGATGAGACAATTTATATGGTGCAACCAGAAAACTTTGTGTCTGGTAATTCAAAAACTATGATGTGCAAATTGAAGAAATCCATCTATGGTCTCAAGGAAGCCTCTCGTCAATGGTATCACAAATTCCATGAAGTAATTTTCTCATTTGGGTTTGAGGTGAATGTAGTGAAAGATTGTGTATATCACAAGTTCAGTGGGAGTAAATCTATATTTTTGGTGTTATATGTCGATGACATACTCATAGCAAGTAATGATGTAGGTTTACTGCATGACACTAAGAAGTTTCTCAAAAGGAATTTTGAAATGAAAGATCTCAGTGATGCTTCTTTTGTATTAGGAATTGAAATATTGCGAGATTGTTCTCAAGGTATTTTGAGATTGTCACAAAAGAACTACATTGAAAAGATTTTGAGTAGATTTGGCATGAAAGATTGTGCACCAGAAGATACCCCTGTTTCTAAAGGTGATAAATTTTATTTAGGTCAATGCCCAAAACCATACTCGAGATAAGGAGATGCAAAAGGTTCCTTATGCATCGGCTGTTGGAAGTCTAATGTACGCTCAAGTATGTACGCGACCAAATATTGCATTCATAGTTGAAGTGTTAGGTAGATATTTGAGCAACCCGGGGATGGATCATTGGAAAGCAAGCAAACGGGTTATGAGGTATTTGCAGAGGACAAAAGATTATATGCTCACTTATCGAGATCAGATGTTGTGTATTTTGATTCCGATTATGCTGGATGTCAAGGCACTTTGCGATCCACTTCAGGCTATATCTTCATGTTGGTTGGAGGAGTTGTATCTTGGAAAAGTGTTAAACAAACACTTATGGCTTCTTCTACTATGGTTGTAGAGTTGATAGCATGCTATGATGCATCCAATCATGGACTATGGCTGCGAAATTTTGTCATTGGGCTGCGGATAGTGGTAGGTGTAGAAAGACCACTAAAATTATTTTGTGACAATCAGTGGGCAGTGAGGTATTCCAACAACAACAGAAGCAATACAAAGTGAAAGCATGTAGACATAAAGTTTCTAGTTGTGAAATAAAGAGTTCAGAATGGTCAAATTTCGATAGAACACATAGGAACAAACTCTATGGTAGCAGATCCATTGTCTAAAGGTTTACCACCTAAAGTTTTTCATGAGCACATTGCTCACATGGGTGTGAGTCATTTTTCTGATCCCATAGTTTAGTGGGAGTTTGTTATCACGGATGTTCTTTGACCTTAATTTGTTTATTTTTTATATAGAATAAAGTTGATGGTTTATGTTTTATTATCTGAACTTGTTTATCATGCATGTGGTTAAGCATAAAGTTTTTTTTTGGAATGATCTCACTAAGGGATTTAGACCAGTTGAAAACCGGCATGATCTAGATCACTTTGCATGTAGTTTCCATGCTATCCATCCATACTTGATCTATGTCATTGAATGTATTGAAACTGGTGATCAAGGAAAGTTTAGTTACAATGGTAGTAACAAAAGTTACCTTGATTCCGTGTTGATACAGCAGATGGACCAGATTGAATTAAAGGGGAATTCCATTATTGAAATAACCTGTTTATGCGCGCTTAAGGTTCATGTGATTTAATTACATCAAGTACACAAACATAGCCCAAGTGAGAGATTGTTAGACTTATTTTAAATTAAAATACATATAATTAAAATATGGGCTATGTATGTGGATTAGTATTTTATCACATTGGATTATTTTATTAGATTGGGCTATGTGATGTATTTAATTAAAGGCCCTAAATTCCCTAAATTCCCAATTGAGTATGGACTTAATGGGTAGAAGCCTATTCCTAGATTGATTAGGGTTTAATGGGAACCCTAGTTAAACTAGTATATAAAGAGAGCTTAGGCTATGCTTCCCAACACACAATAAGCACTCAGTCTTGAATCCCACCTAAGAGAGATCCCAATAAGGCATTTTGGTTGAGGAAAACAATGGTCATCTTGAAGCTATCATTAATTTCTCAATGGAGTCCGGTATGTTATTTATTCTTGACAATTTGGCATGAATGATCATGAATGATCTTAGGGTCAATTTATTCGATGTAGATTTAAAGTAATTTGATCGAATTTTAATAAATCAGAAACCCTAAACTCTAACAAGTTCTCACTTTTGTTTTAATTTGAACGAATTAATAATATTATCAAGAACAACATGATAAGACGAGCACAATTTTAAGTTTTTTTAAACACTTAACATTGTGTCATAAAAATTATTTTAATTTCAAGTTATGAAAAATGAAAATAAAGCAAGAAACTTGCATGCCAATATCTGTGCCCGTGCATTTAAACTGATTTATGGGCCGGGCCTTAGTTGGGCGTTCAAGAAAGTAAGGCCCCATAACGAAAATAGGATCCATGGGAATGGCCACAAATGTACTGATTTTGAAAAATGTCAAAAATTAAACAATAATAAAATAATAAACAAATAAAAGCCCCTAGTTTTGTTTTTTTAAATTAAGCTTATAAACTTACCCATAAGTTTTTATATTTTGAATACTTAAAAAATATGTACAATTGATCTCTAAAGTAGTTACAAGTTTAATAACTATTCAACCTCTTTTAAATTTTGGATCCATATACTTCTCATATGTATGTTTTTTATATTGTCTCTCGCTTGTACACCCATTATTTTTATCGAGCTAATGCGAGAATTTGATCGTATCTCTTTGACCAAGTCCACAAACGTAAATCCATTATGTTGACAATCCTACGTTAGAAAAACCAAAAGATCTCACATTCTTTATAACATAGATAAACTACTTCTCACATCACCAATTGATTTTGAGATGAAATCTACGTTATCAGAGTCCATAAAATCCAAATCAATATGGAGTCGAATAGAAATAGTCCAAGTAAGGTATACCAACAAATTTCCTTATAGGTTACATACTGCAGACTACTCCTTCACATCCATAGCAATCCTTGCAAAAGAAAAAAAGAAACTTTTTTGAGGCAGAAAAGGACCGAAGACTTTTTTGTTCAGCATGAGGCAGTCCCTATCTAACGGACAGTGACAGTTCCCATTGGACATTTCTCAATCCAACAAATAGAAATCAGCCACGTGAGAGAGCGAGGTTAATTATAATTTGTCACTATCGAAAACGATAAATATGGGCCGACCCAATAAACTGAAAAAAGGCCAGGCCCATGCTTTTGTTTTGTTTCTGAAGAATTAAAGGCCCAATAAATCCAGATTGGAGTTTTGGGGCTGTCTTATCGAAAGGGACAAATATCAAGAAAATGAAAAAAGTTGGGCTCGAAAACCCAAAAAATTCTGACTGTTACAAGAAGCAAAGCCCAGTGAAAATGTGAAGCCACGTCTTCAGAAACAGCGACGGATTCATAGGCAAAGCCTACAAACAACACGCATTCCCTTGTTTTACTTTCTCTCTCTTTTTTTAGACTTACAATAATGTCAATCCGAGGATAAAATATCTATTATTATTTTTAAGTGTTAAATGTTTGGTTACGCTCAGATTTGTTGAACTCGGAATTTTTTTTTTTTTTTTTTTTTTTTTTTTTTGAAATTAGTATAACTTAGGTACTTCTTTTCTTTTTTTAAGATTGAAGGTTCAAATCCTCCGTACATCCCTTTGTTGTACTAAAAAAGAAAAAAAAATTATAAGTTGAAATTAGTCAAACCGAACCAATTATATTTTTTCGATTTGTTTGTTAACCATTTTTTCCCTATTTCTTTCAACATATATGGTTTTGTTTTCAACATCAAGTCTCAAAAATCATACCAATCAATCAAATCAACCAAATCAATGTAGTCAACTTTCTACCCTAATAAAGGGTTATCTATTTAATTTAGTTAACTTTCTACCATAATAAAGGGTTATCTATTTAATTTAGTTAACTTTCTACCATAATAAAGGGTTATTTATCTTAGCTTACCGTTCGTATTTTCATGTTTTGGTTATTAGAAGGGTGTCTTAGCCCCTAACTTCAAGTGGGTGGAGTAAGCTATAGTCCACTCAATGTTTTGGACTCCAATTACAATAGTCGGTGTCCAACCTATTATAACCTACTGTTAATTATAGTATTATTATTATTTTAAATCCATTTTTATTACCATATTTACTATTTTCTATTCATCTCGTATTTCTATATTTGTTACCGTGTCTACTATTCCTACCTAGACTAAATGGCTTGCACACCTCAAACATAGACAGTTATAACCCACATATTATAATAACCAATTCAATGCCCCCAAACACCTCATGGATTTTCATAAGATCATATTTTTGACGAGTGATGTTAGATTTTCATATTTGATTTAATATTTTTTTTGGACTACTTATTTTTTGACCTCAGTGTCAGTACATAAAATAGGCGACACATATAAACATTCATTTAGAACTTTATATACGCACAATACATGTTTATGATGTTAGAGAAACATTATATAATAATATTTGAAATATGTTTCAAAATATGCCAGAAAATTCAAATATCAAAGTTTTAACATTTTGAAATACAAATTAAAATTTTTTGTTTCTATCTTTAAGCCGTTGAAATGGAGGTTCCTTTTTTCTGTTTGTCTATGGGAACAAAGGTAAGGACTTTGGGTTTCACATTGTTTCATAGGCAGAGAGAGCAATAAGGTAACATTCCATTGTGCCATTTGAATTTCTCTTTCTCCATTGAAACTGACTTGTCAATCTCTTTTGTCAAGACATAAACAACCTCTCCTCAACTATAAAACAAACCCCTTTTAGCCCTCTTTGGCCTATTTGTTCAGATTCTAATGCATTCACACCATATTCTTATCCTTATTTGCTCATATCATCTCTCTCACTCTTCTTGTAAAATTGTGTTATATTACTTGTATATTCAACACTCACGGGATGAACTAAATCGAGGGATATTTTGAATTGTCAATAAATGGATAAGACACATTAATATTTCAAATATCAATGATTTGATCCCTCACTTCCGACATTGTTCAACTAAATAAAAGAACATCTTGAACTCAATGATTACAAATTTATCCAACATATAATCAATTATAAGCTAATAACTAGTTGATGGTTTTGATTTGACTCAACTCTATCCAACCAATGAAATACTTGAATTTGGGTTCATTAGTTTATATAGTCATTGAATTCAAAACTTTGTTTAAAGGCAGTTAAAGTATTGGACCAATAAACATTTATGTAATTATTGTCAAACATTAAATTAAGATATACTTCACCATGTACATCTTTAAAAATTGATCACTTGCAATGTTTACACAAACACTCTAAAATAACCGAATGATTGGGAGAATTGAATTATTTACACTTAAACTTTGCAATGGCGTTTCGGTTTCTTTAGTTTGAACTTCAAACCTAAACAGAATGTTGATATTTTTATTTTTTATTCAATTTTCTATTGACCTATTAACCTATTATTCGTCCTAAAAAATAAAAAGAAGAAAAAAAAAACTCAAGTAAAAAAAGAAAACATCGCGCAAAATTAAAACCTAATAAGTTATATACATATCACTTGTTTTGGGTATAAGTGAGAATATGTGAATTTGAATTACTTAAAAAATAGAAACATATGTCAATTATTACTAATGTATGTTGATATAGATAAATAGAATTGAATATTAAGACAATCTCACAAAACTTTTAAAAAGAAAACATATATTTTACAATTCATATATTGACATCTATTTTTATGGTTAATTTTATTTTAAAAAAGAGTTGTAATCTATATATATTTCTTTATGTTATTTGAAAGTTTTAGTGAAAATTCTTATTTGCATCTTTTCAAACCTCAGACCAAAAAATAAACTTGGAAGTTCAAACCAAGTCAAAAAAGCTGTTCACAAACTTGAAAAAAAAAAAAGAAAAAAAAACACTTACAAAAAGATCCTACTTTTATCCCAACATCAACCTAAAAAGAATAATGCAATGCACTCAAAAAGCAAGGCCAAAAGCAAAAATGAGATCTTAAAGTGAAAAAGAGACAAAATAATAATAATGATAATAAAAATAATAAGTAATAAATAAATAAAAAAGAAAAAAGAGGAAAAAATGAAAAAAAAAAAAATCAACGGGTTTCTTTTCTAATAACAGTGGGATGGAAATTCAAAATTTTTCCATTTTCAATAATAATTAGAGGTTGCTTATTTTAACATAGTCTAGTAGATAAAACTTTGGTTATAAATGTTTTGATCTCTAGCTATTGTCAAATTGTTGAACAAAGAAAGAAAAAGAAAAAGAAAAACTAATTCGAATATAGTTTAATGAATAAGACACTAGTTATTGTCTTGTCATTGATGGCACAACCTTCAAATTTGCAGAGAAAAAAGAAAATAATGATATGACAACCACTAAACTAATTTTTGAAAACCTCAAAATTATAAAAACAGAGATTTTCTTTTTAAAAATGACAATGTGATGTATATTCAAAATTTCTCCATTGTTTTAGAGGTTGTTAATTCGAATTCAAACATACTTTAGGAGATAAAATAATAATTACTAATGTAATGATGGATGCTTCACTTCTTACTCACAATC
Source organism: Citrullus colocynthis (assembly GCA_031780015.1). Lineage (NCBI taxonomy): Eukaryota > Viridiplantae > Streptophyta > Magnoliopsida > Cucurbitales > Cucurbitaceae > Citrullus > Citrullus colocynthis. Next base: position 224,218 of record QLSR01000294.1, read on the forward strand.
GTTAAACTAATTAGAATATAATTTAGTTAATATAACAATTAATTAGAATATAATTTAATGAATTAAGATCTTAATTACTGTGGTGTCACCGATGGTTGGAGCGAGAGAAAAGAAAGTAACTATTGGATATAGATTGATTAAACGGTCTACATGCAACCTCTAAACTAATTTTCCAAAACCTAAAAATCCTAAAAATCAGAGAAAAAAGAGAGCTTCTTTAATCTCCGAATAAACTTCAAAAATAACTTTATGATAATGACGAGAATTGAGGGAAATAAAGCATTGCAAAAGCTCTTCCAATTCTTTCCCTCCGAAAATCTTCTTCTCAATGACCATTTCGGCCATTGAAGCCTTAAAATCCTTGTACGGATCCGACGAGTTTTTAACCACCGCAAAGAACCCATCTTTCACTTTCCTCTCCGGTCTCCGGCGACCATGTCTCCGTCGACGGCGGCGGCGCGAGACGGAGGAATCGGACGTTAGACTCCGGGAAGAAAACAGAGTCTCTGTTTCATCCTCTGTTTCGTCATTGCCACCATACCACCACGCGCCGCCGAAATCCTCCGGCGCCGGTGGAGTTGCTGCAGGCCGAGAGGGAGTTTGTTTCCTCTTGATTTTGGATTTGTTTTTGTGGCGTGATAAACAGTCGTTGAGGTGGGAAAGAGGTGGGGATTTGAGAGGGGAAATAATGGGAGAAGAGGCAGGTGGGGGTGGAAATGTAAATAGGGAAGAATTTAGGGAAAATTTGGGTGTGTAATTAGAGGAAAGTCGAGGGGGTTTTGGAGAAATTAAGGAAGGGAGGGTTTTGAGAGGGGCGGAATTGGAAATGGGTTTGTGTGTAATGAGGATGTCGGAATTTTTTTTGGAGCGGCAAGAGAAGAATGAGGATTGGAATAAGCGTGAGAATCTTAGTTTGAATCTTTTTTCCATTGGCAAGAAAAACGAAAAGTACTTTGGGTTAAAGATAGAGAAAGGCTTTAGCTTTTAAACTAGAATTTTTTTGCTTTTGATGAAGAAGAAATTAAGAGAAAGAGAGAGAGCTTTTTAGCTTTTAGGTTTTGTAGAAGAAGAAAATGAGAGAGAGAGAGAGAATGCTTTTGAATTATAAGAAAATGAGAATAGATAGAGAGCTTTTAGCTTTTGAAGAAGAAGAAAATGAGAGAGGGAGTGAGAAAGCTTATTAGCTTTTTGTAGAGAAGATGGAAATGAGAAAGAGTGCTTATTAGCTTTTGAAGATGTAAAGAGAGAGAGAGAGAGAGAGAGAATTTAGCTTTTAAAGAATTTGAAAATGAGGGAGAGAGAGAGAGAGATAGCTATTAATTTAGTTTGATAACCATTTTGGTTTTAGTTTAAGTTCACTTAAGTGCAGTCTAAAAGTTGCATTCGAGTTCCATACTTTTCTTTATTCTATACTCAATAAAATAATTTTTTTCAAAACAAATAAATTGTCATGCGATAATTTTTAATGAGTGCAAACTATTTTTTTCTTTTTTAAATAATATATTTGTTGTCTAACAAACTTTTTTTCTTCTTATATTAGTTTTTCAACTCCCTTGAAGTGCATTTAAATTCTAAACCATATGTCAAAGTTTTAAACAAAATCAAATTTCTTAATAACTACTTTTTTTACTTTTAAATTTTGGTTTAGTTTAATTATACAATGCTATGTTTAGAGTTAAAAAAAAAAAACAATATTTTAAAAGTAGATAATAAAACATGAAAAATAGAGATATACGTAAAAATATTGTTTATAAATTTAATTTTTAAAAATAGAAAATTAAAATATTACCAACCAAATCTTTAGAATAAAAATGAGAGAATGAGAGATTTTTAGGTTTTGAATGAGGAGAAGAAAATTGGGGAGAGAGAGAGAGAGAGAGAGAAGTTTTATGAATGGAAGATAAAGAAGAGGATATGAAGGTTTTATGTGTTGATGTTGAAGGGAGCAATGGAGTGGATTTGCATGAAAGAAACAAAAAGGGAACCCAATTTAAAGCTTCTTTTTTTCCCCACTTTCTTTCTTTGTATATTAATAATATTGTTTTTTTGTTGCTTCCTTATTTTGTTTTTTTAATTGTCTTTGTAGATAGTAGAACTTTAGCTACTTTAATATAATAATAATTTGGAGGAGGTAGATTTAGCCTGTTTGATAATCATTTGTATTTTAATTTTTTTAAATTAAATTTATTTTCTCTCCATTTCTTACATTGTCTTACTACTTTTGAAGTAAAAGTGTTGAATTCTTAGTTAAATTAAAAAAAAAAAAAACAAAAACAAGTATTTAAAAGGACTTTTTTCAAATATAGCAAAAGAAACCAAAATATTTACAAATATAGCAATAATTTCACTGTGGATAAATCGCGACAGACTATGTATTTTGCTATTAGTTGTAAATATTTTCAGCAGTTTTGCCATTTAAGATAAATTTTCTATTTAAAAACTATTTTTTTAATTTTAAAAATTTGGCTTTGTTTTTTTTTTTTTTTAAATATTGGTAAAAAGTAGATAACAATACAAGAAATTTAGAGATAAAAAATAGTTTATAAGCTTAATTTTTAGAAACTAAAAACAAAAAATTAAATTGTTTTTATGTTTCTTTTAGTGAGAGTCTTACTTTTAGAATATATCATACTATTATAGTACGGTATCTTTTAAGGTTATTTTCAAATATAGCGAAATGAGTCACTTTATTTATAAATATAGCAAAATATTATGGTAAACAGCTATAGATATTGATAGACTACTGTCATACTAACACAAGTGGCATACCGATAGACAATAACGTTTTGTTATATTTAAAAATATTTTTAACAATTTTACCATTAAAAACAATTATCCTATTTTTAAGTAGAAATTTGAATATTTCTATCTCTAACCTAACTATTTTATTCCTACTTCAACCGTTAAACTAAGCTATAGATAAAAATTTTATTTTATTTGATTAATTATATCATTTTTTTTTAAATAAAAAACTTTCGTGCCTACAATTATGTGTCTAACAAAACCTTATTATTATTTTAAAGTTTTATTCCTAGATTATTTATTTATTAATTATTAATATAAATTCTATAAAAGAATGAGCCAACTTGATAAGTTTTCTATTATATCTATCAAGCTTGTTCACTCACTTTTATAATAAAAAAAAAATTGCCATATAATTTACTAACACAATAGAAAATATCGGATTCCTTTTTTGAATTTGTATAATAATTTAAAAGTATAATAATAATAAAATTAAAAAAAAAACAGAAATAAAGAAATTGCACAAACAACTTACTTAAGATTACATGCAAAATTGACCAACATAAGCATAGTTGAAATGACATAAAATTTGTACGATCTTTCTAAATCGATTCTCTCGTCTTATAAATATTCTAAAAAATAAAAAAGAAAATAAATACAAAATTAATGTTCAACAAACCTTCCAAATTTTAGTATATTTCACTTATACAAAAATGACATGCAACATATATCTTAATAGATAATTTTTAAAAATTGTTTTTAAAGAAACTTTTTTTTATCAATAAAATGTATTCAATGCATTTGACAGAAAATTGATTCGTTATATATATATATATATATATATATATATATATATATATATATATAAAAGTCAAAATTTCCCAATTAAAACAAAGTATTGACTTAAATACAAAAGATGACGTTATTATTTTGGTATAATAATAATAAAATTTATTATTTATTTTACAAAATAATGTATATATATATTGAAAGTCATAATTGTACTAGAAGGTTTTTAAAAGTGGCAAAAAAGAAGGTTTGAAATTTGAAATGTATAATTCTCTTATATGAAATTATGAAATATTATTGTTGCTTTTGTAGACCTATTTTTTTGATAGGCAGGTACATTTTGGAGTAGGCATTAAATATAAAGAATCTTCTATCTTTTCATCTGCTCCTTTTCCCTACTTTATAATAAGATATGGTCACTATGATTCAAATAGTCACCCATACATACATACATATATATGTGCGTATATTAATAGTTTATTGTATTGCTCATGTTGTTGTTATTATTATTATTAAAGAAAAATGATAAATAAATATAGCAGTGATACATTCTTTTCACATTTTTTTTTCTCATAGTGCTCCTTATTTCATGGCTCAACTTTAATTCTTGTTTTCTTAAAAGGTGTTATTGGATTTATAGAATTATTTCCTAATGAGTAAAAATATTAGCTCAATAAATTAAAAACAAATATGAAGAGTAAAAGTTGTGTATGTATAATATAGTCAAACATATCTTCTTGTTCTTATGGGTTTTCTTTTTCCTTTTCTTTTTGCGCTTTTAATTTTGTTTGAAAAAAATGAAATAAAGTAAGTTTATAGAGTTTCTTTTTTTTCCCTCAAAAAGAAAGTTTTGTATTCATAACATCTTTTTAATCAATAATCTACCAAATCTCTATCACAGTGATTATCATTTGTTATTTTTTTTTACTTTCAAAGTGAAAATAGAAAATGTTGGATAAAAAATGTAACTAGTCGTTGTTCTTTAAACTAACGATGAAACAATGTTATGTTCAATTTTTTTTGAGTAATTACATTGAGTAACACTTTTAAGGACTAATTAACTGTATAACAACACTTGTAAAGAATTGCAAATATAGCAAAATCTATCAGTGATGGACTCTATCGTTGATAGACTCCTACCAACAATATGGTCTATATCACTGATAAATCCCTACTAGCGATATGATCTATCACTAATAGACTCTAAAAACTAAATCTAAATTTGCTACATTTACCAAAAAAAAAAAAAAAAAAAAAGGTCTTTTGCATTGTGCCATATCTGCTAATATTTAAGTATGATTGCTATATTTACAAATGCCCCTATTTTTCTTGTTCAACAATATCATGGTAGAGTCAAGTTGTAACATATGAGATGGTAATTATGTTCCTGAGTTTTTTAGTACAACAATTTAAAGTCATGAATTTAAATTTTTGAACTAATCAAATGTGTATGCATGACTGTTATATTTATGAATTATCTAAGACAAAACCAATTGAATATATTATTGTTCATGATTTATGTATATATATACATAGTATCACATAAGTAAGATTCTCTTGTCTACCAAGACACAAATGTACAAATCAGCCTCAAAAGAAATTTTATTGAAATAAAGAAAGTGTATGTGTTGCTTCAATCCAAAACCCATATATTTAGGAATGATACTTAGGACAATAGTTCCCAAAGTAAATGCCAAAAATAAGACAATGTTTAGATAGTGGACCAATTCATTAATTAATTTAAGCAACCTCTTTATTATACTTTGGATTTCAAATTTGAAATGCCAAAGGAACCAAGCTATTTTAAATTCTACAAAGGAAGCCAAGTGTTAGTAGAAAAGACTGAAAATAAGTTAAGAACTCACTACCTAGTGGCTAGTCAACAAAGCTTGATTAAATATAATATGATTTTAAAATCATATTATATGTGTTTTGTTGTGTGATATTTAAATATAATTTCTATCCTTAATATTGGGAATTCAGTTAAATAAATTATATATACAAAATAAAGTTTACAAGGATTAAATATATTATTTATAAAATAAAATATTTGAAACTTCATCTTTTTATTGTTCTTTAAACAAAAGGTTTAAATTGGAAGTTAGATTCAAATTTTTGGCCCATATGATACAAAAAAGTGAGATTTCCCAAATTTAATTGGATCTATTTTTAGAAGAAATTTGATTGGAGATATAAAGTTAAATCAGACATTTAATGTTGAATTATTCAAAACATATGACAAATGGAGAAACTAGGTTTCAAATTTTTTGTTACATGTAAAGTGGAGGAACCCATGTGTTATTGACTTTAAATTTTTAGATTTATTTATAGAGAATTGAATATTTAGTTTAGCCATAGTACTATCAAACATGAAGATTTGTTACAATAAAATCAAAATTACCACTTATAATAAAAGACTCCATTGTCTAACCATTATGATTACCTTTATATAATGCTTCAAAAAGATCGACATTTATACGAAAAATGTGATAGAAGTTAAAAGATATAAGATAAAGTAAATATCCTAAATATTAAAAGCCAACATATATTTATAAATAAAAGAAAAAAATGGTCCAAACATGAAACATGAGATAAAAAGAGGCCATTGAAAAAAAAGAAAAATAAAAGCCATAGAAAATAAAACAAAGAATGTCACTCAAGCCAGCGAGAATTTCATTTGATCTTTTAAAATTAAGCATATTTTATCTCGATTTTTATGAATTTTTTAACCAATTTTTCTTTTAAAAAATGAAAATTTAAAATTATTTTTTAAAGTTTTAAAATTTTGGCTTGATTTTAAAAATATTAATAAAAAAAATTAACAAATCAAGAAATTTAAAGGCGGGAGGAGAGTTTCTAGGCTTAATTTTCAAAAATAAAAAACCAATTTTAAATGGTTACTAAATGGGACCTAAAAGAAATTAAGGTTTTTTGGTAGACAATCTAAAAACAAAAATTTGAAAATAAGGAATTCAGTGAAAACAAAGTTGTATTTCATTTTTCAGATATGTGTTTGGTAACATATTCATGTGGTAACAGATTCATAAATTAATTTCTAATTCAAATAATTGTTCAAAATGTATTTGATAACATATTTATAATCCACAAAACCAATTATAGTTACTCGCTAAATATTAGGTTGAATAAAAACTATTATCAATTAATTTATGAATTTTGTTTATGTTAAAAAATTTGTATAGCTATTATTTTCTAGGAAAAAAATTATCTTAAATGGCAAAACTGTTGAAAATATCTACAATTTATAACAAAATAGAAAATCTATCTGCGATAAACCGCTATAGACTACCATCTGTGGCAAAAGTGCACGTCACAATAGACACAGACAGTAGTCTATCGCGGTAACGCAGATAGATAGTAAAATTTTGCTATATTTGTAAATATTTTGGTTCTTTTTGCTATATTTGAATAGAGCCCTATCTTCTTAAATCATGTAATTTATACTACATTATATAATATATATATATTCAATTTAATAAAAATAGTTGAGTTTATAACGTGAAATACTATATTTGTTGACGCTTCTATTTTTTTTTAATATAATTTTGCATCTTAAAATTTCAAATTTAGAATCTGAATTCACTTGAAAAATAAAAATGTTGTTTTTAGAATTTGCACGGTTTGAATTACAGAATTTGAAAACAATTTTCGAAAATAAAATTTAGACTACCTTCGAATAGCATATTCATTGAACTTGGTGAATCTAAAAACATAAAACAAAATCTAAATTATTTACCAGACAAGACCCTAATAGAATAGAAGAAATCAATTTATATTTCTATTTGAAAACATAAAAATAATTTACAATAATTAATAGTTTTAATCAAAAGCCAAAGGAATTTACAATGAAAATTAACTACAATTTCCTCTTGGAACAAAAATGGTCTTTTCAACCACATGCTAACCTAAATCTAACCCGACCGGTTACAACATTAAATAAGAAAATTAAAATTAGAAAAAAAAAAACTTAACTAAAACAATAACTTTAGTTACTGTTTTAGTAGTTTATATATATATATATATATAATTAAAAAATTCAGTTTGGGGCCGGAGATGGAGTGGGGTCTCCTTTCCATCCCCGATTTAAATCTGTTGTTGACTTCCGTACCTGGTCAAATCAGGGATTCTCCGCCCCGAATTTTGTCATCCCTAAACACATGATATAACTCAAACAAACTCCCACATTAATTAAGGAAGAAAGACATCTATGAAATATAAGTGAGCAGACTATCTTGGCAATTATAAAAAATAGAACAAAAATTTTCCCTTTTTATAAATACACATTTTTTGGCCAATTGTTTTCATTGTGTTCTCCCACCGCATCTTGACCAGGATCGATTTCAAGACTAATGTGATTTTCACATTTTTGTTAGGACACATTTGATGTACTTTTCTTAACCAATCGTTTTACCTTTCTTGTAGGTATTTCGATCAATTTTCAAGACTGTAGCGAAACATTTTCAGTTTTTTGTTAGTCGTTTTAACTATTACTAGTTATACTCGTAAGTTGACATGTTGAAATTAATTTTTAGTCTTAGTTTGACGTTAATTTTTATCAAACTGAAAAAATAATAATGACAATTGGGATAAATTACAACGATTTATATATTTTAATTTAATTTTTATATTATATAATAACTTATTTTAGTATTGGTTTGAACTTCTTTTGAAGGACAAGTTACCAAACACATGTTAAACAATAGCAACCCAAATTTATAAATCCTAAACTCGAACTAAAATAGCTTGCACCCAAACTAAAAACTTTGAACCAAAAGAAAAATAATATGCATATATCATAAACATAGATTATTCAACTCCAAAGACTATTATAACCCCACATATTATAAAGTGCACATATTATGATGACCAACTTTGCAAAGATTCCTTAACAGAGATGAAAATAATTTCAAACAACCCCTAATTTTTTGTTTTGAAATTTGGGCAAGAATTCCAAAGATTCCTTAACAAAGATGAAAATCATTTTAAAGAAAATTTGAGTATATTTTCAAAAATCAAAACAAAAAACGAAATGTCAAATTGTTCAATGAAATTTCCACAGAAATTTGATTTGTTTAATGAACTTCAAATTTATATTGATTTAAATATAGTATAGTGAGTAGACTCTCTCATACATAATCTTTTGATGGTTTCTCTTAAAAAGTAAACTTTAATTCCTAGGTTTGTTGATCTTCTTGGATGATTAGCCTTTAGGATTGATGATCTTATTGGAGTATCGACCTTTGGACTTGTTGGTCGATTTGGATTGACCTTTGGGCTCTGGCTTGTTGATTGACTTGGGGTCGGTCTCTGGCTCTTTGATCAACTTGGGTCGTCCTCTGGCTTGTTGATCAGCTTGGATCGACCTTTAAAACTTCTTATTTCAAGAATTTTAGAGAGCCTTTTGATCTTCTAGAAGTCTTCTGAGTTTTAGATTTTAGATCTCCAAGAGAGCAAAAGTTCATCATTGGAGCTTCAGTAAATCTTTAGAGCTTCAACCTTTGAATTTTCAAAACTTGGAAGCTTCAATTCTTCCATCCATTCAAAATGAAAGGGTAATGCCCCTATTTATAGAGTTCCCATAGACCTTACATGACTTGGGCACATTTGCTTTTGGGCCAAAAAATTGGGCTTGGGCCTATTATCTTCATTGGTCCAACATTCTACCATGAGCTTGAATTAGGTTGGACTTTGGCCCAAATGATTTTAATTACTCAGTCCGATCAAATTTATAATTTTAGGCCCAGTATTTGATGAGTATATCATTGTGATCAAGTGACTAAGATGAAGACACGTGACATTTTTTAGTTTGTCATTTAGTTATCTCTAAATAATGAGATAGCAAAATTTGATTGACCGAAATTTGTTCTCTAATACAAACGACTAAAGTAATAAAATTAGTAATTTAACCTCGTAAATTTGAATGATTACATTAAGACTATTCATTTGAAGCTTTTGAATAAAAGAAATGACATTGACAAATAAGAAAACAAATATTTGAAATCTCTGCAAAAAGGGGGGCGGGGGGAAAAAAAAAGCATTTGAAAGAGAAGAGAAAATGGGATCTTTTTAGGGTTAGAAGGTTCCAAAAGGAAAGAAACGAGCACTGAAGAGAAAAGGAGCGGTTCAATGCAAAGTATTTGCACGTTTCACTGCTCCCACCAATCGTTTTAACACTCAAGTTTTGGTGTTTCTATTTTCAAGTCGCCTAAACGACAAGTAGAAATATGGAGAAAAGAAAAAAAAAATAATAATAATAATAATAATATCTCTTTTCATCTACTTTTCCTTTAACCGATGTGTCGGTTTTCATTCTGCCTATTTTGGCTCTGAAATTTCACAAATCCTATTTCCCCATTTTCAAAATTCACAAACGACAATCCTTTTCTTTTACATTAACTCTTTTTGAGGAGAAGAATTAAAAAAAAAATATATATATATATATATATATATATATATATATATATATATATATATATATATATTAAAATCGTATGGATATTTGTCGTTGTCCCATTCTTCATATTGTTAGTGTCATTGATATCAACCGTTCCAACATCAAATTTTTATTTGTATTTTATTTCATAATTTTGATGTAATTTTAGTATTTTCAATTTTATCATTTCTAACCCATATTAAATAGGGGTAATGCATTAGAATTTTTTTTTTTTTAATTTTTTATTAGGAGGCTATTTACAACTTTGCTATTAGGTTGTTTGATCAGTGAAGTTTTACGATGAATTGAATTTTAGCTTTGAGCTTTTTCTTTCAGATTAGTCAAGAGAGCTTCTTGAATTTTGCAATTCATGTGTTGAGTTGCATTTCCAAGAACATTCAATTGAGATTGATCATCTTATCTTGTGGAATGAGGAACTTGTTCTTTGTCTTCATAACTTTGATCTTAAGGCGGTCCTTAGGATTGAATTCGAATCCATTTGGGGTTTTAGTGATAGAGAATTAGAGATTCTCATACCAAATGAGCTTTTAATTCCAATTCGCTAGAGTTTTCATATCAGTCTTACTTGTTTTGATTTAATTAAAAGTTATATTACCCATTTACTTCGTGAACTTTGAGGTATGCCTATTTAACTTTGAAGTCCCGTAGTTTTCAATTTTGAAATTTATATTTGAACTATTGATATATTTTTTAAAAAGTTGAATAATAAAATTGAAAGCTTAAAGACTTATTAGATAAAAGTTTCAAAGTGAAGGACTTAATTATCAAATTTTAATTATTATTTTAAAGTTCAAGATTAAAAAATACTTTTAGTTTGTCAACTTTTATGGAGGGAACAATTTAGTCAATGGAGTATAGTCGAGAATAACTTAGTTTCTGAATTTTAATACATAATAATTTAGTCACTAGAATTTGAAATTTGTAACCATTTAATTCCTATCATGAAAAACTCATCAAGATTAAGTTTCAATTTTTATTACGTAACAACTTTTTATTTATAGTTTGTAAAAAAAAATCTAATTTTTTATTTGATCTACGTATATAACTTTTGATTTGTTTATATTAATTATATTCCATATTCCAGTCATATTTACTTCATTTTTTTATATTAATTATATTCCGTATTTAAGTCATCTCCACTTATACTTTTTATACGTAATTTTAATACGGACATTTTTCACTCTTTTATTAAAAGAAAATAATTCTAAGAAATTATAATTCTATATTTAATTGGAAGTAATAGTAAAATGTTTAACATCTTCAAATTAAAAGAATAAAACCTTTTTACCGTCTTCATGTTCACATATACATTGTTAATCTACAAAGAGAAAGTACTTCATGTTCACATGTACATTGTTAATCTACAAAGAGAAAGTCTACTTTTATTTAATACCATCAGTGTTCATTGAAATTTTTTTATTATATATTTTTACTCAAGACAATTAATTTATTCTAAAAATTTATATTATTTAATGGGAATTAATAATGAAATTTTAAAGATCTTTGTAATTCTGAAATTTTATAGATCTTTAAAATTCCGATAACTTTTGGAGCTATTGTGTTAAATTTATGTTAAACGCATTTTACCAACTAAATAAAAAATAAAGTAATTACACAAATTGGTACTATATTCATTTATTAAAGATTGTTTTTAAAGGTTGTTTTTAAATATAGAAAAATTAATCAAATTATTTATAAATATAGCACAATTTTATCAGATAGACCACGATAGACTACTATTTGTGTCTACTATCGCGGTCTATTTGTGAATAAACTATGATATTTTGCTATTATTTATAAATATTTTTAGCAATTTTATAAGATTTATGAATAATTTTTTTTTTTTTTTTTAATGTGCATGAGCGTATATCACATGTTTGAATGGATTGGAAAAATGAGTATTGATTTCATAGTTATTTAGATGTTTGTGGTAATTCTTTGTATTTTATATTTCTAACATTTTATTTTACATATTTTGAGAACTATAAATAACATATTCGCCAAGAATGGTAATTAATTATTCTTTTAAATTTAATAATTAATAATTATAAGAAAATATATTATTAAAATAATACAAATAGGGAAGATATTGTTTTTCAAGGCATGTAATGGCCAAAACCGGATAATGACGATCCTTTATATTATTTAATTTAGGATCTAAATGTGATGTGGAGGGCAACATCTCTGAACGTACATTTTCAATTTTGCTCCCCTAAATCTCACGCTCTCAACAACAATTAGGATTGAGGTATATTCTCGCAATTTTTGCAAAATTTACATTAATTTATGTACCTTTTAAAAACATCATTTTATTTTGACCATTTATTCCGTCACTCTTTTCTCAGTCCCTCAATCATAAAATCCATTACAAATCCCAATTGATAAGCCCATCTTATATCTTAATATCAAACCCACCGAATTAAAAGTTACAGACAACCAGCTAAATAATTGTATCTAATAGGTGCTTTTGAAAAATAGTCTAAATCAACGTTTTATTTGGAAAATATCAAATAATAAAAAATTAGGGGTATTTTAAAGAATAATGTTATTTAAAAAAGAAATTCGAAAAATAGGGTGGTTTAGAAACTAATGACAAAAATAGGGTGGTTTGGAAAATAATTTGAGAATTGGGGTGGTGAAATCGTGTACTCGGTACACGATTTCAGTCAAATTTGCTACGTGGCGGTCGTCGTGTAAGTAAGTCGTGAACCCGGTCCATGAGTGTTGACTAAGCTCGTGGACCCGGTCCACGAGTTTACTACCCAATATAACTAATTTCCCACCACATTATTTACCAATAATTATTCCTATAACAATAAACGCCGAATAATAATCAATACTAAAACCTAAATTTTTCAAATTTATTCATGCATGCAAAAGGGGTATTTTAAAGAATAATGTTATTTAAAAAAAACTTCGAAAAATAGGGTATACATATATAAATTTATTCATTCATGCAAAACAAAACGTATATAACTATTGCATATTTATAAGATAATTAGAAAGGAAAATGTATATGCATACGTATATGGCGGCGGCGGCGGTAGCAGCGGCGGCGGAACGAAAAGAAGAAGAGAAATGACAGCGACAATGACAAACGAGAACTAAAATAAGAGAAATGAGAGAAATGAGGAAAGAAATGAAGAGTGAAAGGAGAGATACGAGGAGAGAAATGAAGAGTGAAAAGAGAGAAATGAAGATGGTGGAAATGAGAGAAATGAAGAATGGGAGCTGTCGGCCGGAAATTTAAAGAGGGGAACTCGTGCACCCGGTCCACGATTACCGAAATCGTGGACGGGTTCGGTCAATGCATGCCTCTGCACAGACTACGGCTGACACAGGTACGGGATTCATCTGGAAATCGTGGACCGAGTCCACGATTTCATAACCCCATTTTTTAAATTTCTTTCTCCCCCACCCTATTTTTGGAATTCTTTTTTAAAAAACATTATTTTAAAAAAAAATTCAATTTTGGGACAAAAAGTATTTTTTTAACCAAAATTCAAATACTAATAAATAACAAAACTATATCAATTTAATGAAGTTCTTCATCGTCAAAGAGAGTTTGAATTTCTTCCAAGCTTTTCCCCTTAGTCTCCGGCAAAAAGTGGTAAAAGAAAGCCGTCGCCGCCGCCATTATTCCGGCGAGGCAAAAAAACATTCCTCCAAACGTTATTTTCCTCGAAATGCTCAAAAATGTCATTGCCACCAAACCACTTACCAACCGGTTCACCGAAACCGCCAGACTCGAACCTTGAGCCCGCAATCTTGACGGAAATATTTCCGACGAATAAACCCAGGTGATGGGCCCAAGCCCAATACAAAAAAACGATAGGGCCGCACAAACGGCCACCACACAAAGCCCAATGGCCCATTTTGGCTTCATATCTGAATACTCCAGAAATTTCGAGCCCAGGCCCAGCCCAAACAACGAACAAGCCATTCCGGTCGAGCCCAATAACAAAAGTGGCCTCCGACCGAACCGGTCCAAGAAAAAAGCCGAAATCAAAACAAATCCCACCTTAGCGATTCCCATTATAATCGTTACGCCGACGAGTTGTTTGTTGTCTTCAATTCCGGCCTTTCGGAAAACCTCGGGACTATAATACACAACGGCGTCGTTTCCAGAAGCTTGCATGAAGAAATTAACTCCAATGGCGGCGATTAAAATCCGCCGCACCGATCGAGAAGGATTCAGTAACAATTCTTTCCACACACTTTCTTCATCGATCCGTTTGGTAGAAGAAGAAACGGATCTCATAATTTCTGTATATCTGAGTTCCGCTTCTTCTTTCGATTCAGAAATTTTGATTAGGTTTTGTTTCGCTTCGATTTCTCGACCTTTAATCGCAAGCCATTGAGGCGATTCCGGCATGGCGGAGATACCGAAGGCGACAATTACGGCAGGAATCGCTGAAATTCCAAGCATTAATCGCCAATTCAGGGTTTCGGAAAGGCCGGAGAAGGCGTAATTTGAAATGTATCCGAGTAAAATTCCAGCGTTGATGAAGATCTCGGGTAGAGATGTGAGGAGGCCTCGGGTGAGCACCGGGGAGAGCTCGGCGACGTAGACGGGAGCTATCAGCAGAGAGAAGCCGACACCGACGCCGGCGACGACGCGACCGGCGACGAGAAAGAGGTAAGACGGTGCGAAGCTCATGAAGATTGCGCCGATTAAGAATGTGGCGGCGGCTATGAGAATTGTGTATCGACGGCCGATCCGATCGGAGGTCTTACCGGAGGCGAGAGCTCCGATAATAGAAGAGACGTTTAAAGAACCAACTAAGAGTTCTTGTTGGGCTGTTGTGATATTAAGATTCTCTTTGATGTACAAAATGGCACCACTCATCACTCCAATATCTGAAATTATGCACACAATTAATCAATTTTGTGCTTCCAATTCTTCCAAACAAAATATTAATTAGAATTCAATTATGCTATTTAATTCTACGCAAATTTTACCTTATAATTTTGTGTTATTTAATTAAAATTTTTAAATTTGGGATATTTAAAAACGTATTATTAATAACCATTTGGTTTTTTTTTTAATTTTGTAAAATAAAAAACCATACATCTTTAGTTACTACTTTTGGTTTTCTACTTTTCAAAAATTAAAAAAAAAAAGAAATTCAAAAACATGTTTTTTAATTGTTTTTAGAATTTGAAAATTAAACTTGAATGCTATTTTAACTTATAAGTTTATATGTTTTCTTATCCACTTTTTATGAATAAGTTGTTTTTAGAATTTAACTACGAATTAAAGTATTTTTTGTAAAATATGTGAAAATTATAATAGAGAAATTAAAGAAACAAACATAAATTTAAAAAACATGAAACTGAAAATAGCTGTCTTTCCTTTTTTTTGGAGAATTAAAATTATGAACACTACTTTCACCTAGAAGTATTTATGTTTTTGTTATCTAATTTTAAAAATATAAGTCAACCTCCAAAAACTAAAATAAAATAATTTTTTTTTTTCTCTTTTAGAACTTGACTATGAACAGGGAGGATTCAAACACAAATTTAAAAAAAAAAAAAAATAAAGTAGTCAAGTAAAAAAAGTCTTAATTATTTGTTTTTAATTTTTTAAAATTAAGCGAATATCTAAGTAATAATTACATTCATTCACCCAATCGAGGTTGCTTTAATTAGAAAAATTGATTACCTCTTCAAATTTATAAATTTATTATACTAAACTTTGTGAGTAACTCTATTATAACTTGAAAAATGTACCAATTCCGAAATAGTTATAACGATTACATATTTTCTTGTTATGGAAGAAAAATAAATCTCAACTCACACAAAATCATTGAATGTGATATAATTAAATTTCTAATTTGATAAAATTTTTGTAATTAATTAGCCCAATCACTTGTACTATATATATATATATATATATATATAAATGTTTCATTTACTATTGGAATTCTAACAATATAATTTAGTTGAAATTCGTCTGAAAAATTTAGTAGGCCATTTTCACTGATTTCAAATGTCAATTTTCAAGGCTGATATATGAAATTTAAAAAAAAAAAAAAATCAAAATTTATATTATATTTATACAGTGACATTTTTTTACGAACGATTTTAATTCATGAAAATGTAAAAAATAAAATATCATGTGGATAGAAATCTAATAGCATGATTCTAAGTTAGTAACAATAATTATTGGTTTAGCCAATTTGAATTAATAAATTAAAAACCAAGAAATAAATAAGAGAATAAAATAGAAATGGTGTGAACTAACCATAGCCAAGGAGAATGGAATTGGTTGAAGCCAAGACGGCACCGGCGAGCACATATTTATTGATACGGCGGCTCTCTCTTTCAGCAACACCGTTCGGTGGCGGCCGGTGCTGCGGTTCGATCACTTTAGGAAACGAAGCTCCTCCTCTTCCGCCATCAACAACGGCCACGGCGGTGGCACTAGCCGCCGGAGAATCGAGAAGCGGAAGGAAGATCCGTCGGGCGTCGTCTGGTGATTGCATTACTGGAAAATGAAGAAAGACACGCGTCCAAGAAAGAGTTTTCCTTTGCGAATAAATACAAAGGAACTCAATGTCTATCTCCAACTTTTTGTATATTTATAGCTATTTATTTATTTTCTCCCAAAAAAAGAAAAGTCTATTTATTTATTGAGTTTCAAAATTTAGGCTCCACTATTATGGTTTTGAGATTTTAGTTTTTTTAAAAATAAGTTTACAAAACTTATTTCACATCTAATTTTCTTCCTTACTTATATTAAGTCATATTTTAATTTTTTGTTGAGAAAAAGTTAAATTCGAGATGAAAAATATGGTAAAAAATTGAGTAGAAATAAACTTGATTTTCAAAAACCAAAACCAAAACTCAAATGGTTACTTAACGAAGTCTAAATAATTCTAGTATTTTCCGTTAAATCTTTTAGCGACATAATCTATATTTATTCAACATCAACATAAAGATGAATCGTCATCTTTTTTTATCATAAAGAAAAATCTATGAAACACAAAAAATAAGCAACATAATGTAACTAATACAAATATAATATAAATAAAAATATTTAACTTGTTTAAAAAGTGTAAAATGTTTATTTAATATTTTTTAAACTTCTAATCTTTATAATTTTAGAAGTATCCATCGACACTGACACCAACATTTGGTCAATATTTCCATCGACATTTCTAAAAAATTGAGATATGGACATTTTTGTCCATCTCAACATTTTAAAGTTTTTACAAGATTTAATTGACTTCTAATAACAAAAAGAAAAAAAAAAGTCATATTAATGAATACATATATTGTTTCTTTAACTCATCGTGAACCTAACTCATTTTCTTTTTATAATCACACTCAAAATCAATTTGTTTAATTCTGGGGGTTTAGAGTCTTAAAATGTTATATATAGCAAGCATATAGCTTTAAATTCTTAGTTTTTTTTTTTTTTAGAAAATTATTATAAAAAAAATATCAATTTTTTTTATTGTCGCTCAAGTGATATCTCTATCGGTGATAGGCTAAAAAAAAAAAAAATTATATTTGTAAATAGTAATGTTTACAAATTTTGTTATATTTGAAACAATTTTTTTAATTTATTTTTGAAAAATAATCCCCAAACAATATACTGAGAAAAGAATGGAAAAAAAGATGACCATTTTCTGATATTCTTCAAATGCCATGACACACATATTTTTTTTCAAATATTTTCCTCTAAACATGGGTTTTATATAAATCAAACATCTACATTTTCTTCATTGGTATCCACTCATTGTGATTTTTTTTTTTTTTTTTTTAAACCATATGCTTAAATTCTGTCAATTAATTTTTTGGGCTTTATAGTTTTAAGATGTTACATTGCAGCCTTATGACTCTCCTTTTATCCACACAATATATTGAAAAAATTGAAGAGAAGACAAACTTTTAAAAGATTGTTTTGATATGACCATTTTCTAATATTCTTCAAATGGTTCAGTACACAAAAATCTTTTGAAAACAAAAATTCTGAAATATTGGATTCATATTAATTATAAAAAAATAGTATGTATCTCTTGTGAGTGAAAAAAAGTAGATACATATTTGGCTAAGTAAGAAGACCATTGACTATCAAGCCATAAGTTTATTTAGCTAAGTATGGAGACGACCCGTAGGGTTGGCCATAAAGCCATAATGCCTAAGTATGCAAACTGACCTATAAAGATGACCATAAAACTTGAGGAGGCAAACTTTGTGAAGGTAAGGATTGTGTCTAAGTGTTCTACCTTGACACAAGCTTCGGTTACTAGTGAAATAAATCTAACAAATGATCAATATAAATATTTTGTGATATTTTCAAATAGTCCATTACACGAATTTCATATGTAAAACATAAGCTTCATATTGAGCTATTCGTCGTAATTTCTTATGTTTAAAGGCACCATAGCATAGTCTTAAAACTAAGGTAGTAGAAAGGAGTGGAAAACAAAAGGTTTTGGGCCTATTTCCTTCATAAAATAATGGGCCTACTAGTTGATTAGCCCAATCTTAAAACATAGAAAATGGACAACGATGAACATCATTACTTACTGTTCATCACTTACCTCCGCTTTCTATGCATTTAGTCTAAATAAATAAGTCCAATAATATAATTATTTAAACTTTTTTATTTTTTATTTTTACGTGAATAGCCTAATGAGCTATTATCTTACTCAAAAGTTTGACTCATTTACTTTTTCAGTTTTCCTTACTATCCACTAATATAATATATATAAAGTATGCAAGGAAAGTTTTTGTGGCTACGAACTTTTCAAAACGGTTTTTTTTCAAAAGTTGCACAAGAAAGGAAGATTTCTCCAAAAATATAGAATTTTTAATTCTCATAAATGAAAGAAGAATCAACAAAGAAAGAAATTAAAAAGAGAAAATAATGTATATTTGACATATGCAACACTATATATTAAAATTTTCTACCAATAAATTAGGGTATATTTGATGATTACATGAATAAGACAGTTCGTACTATATATCATTTTATATACCGAATAATGTATGTAATGTATATTTATAATTTCCAATGTATTTGTAAACACACCAAAAAATAAATCATGATATATATGATTTATATTTACATGTTGCAGTATATCACTAGTATATTTGACATATACTTGAGATTTCCGTGGATATGTGATCAATTTTCAGTTGGGAATATAGAAGAAAATAAACAAAATCTACTAAAATAAAGGAACCATTAATTTGAAATATCATGCATTAAATGAACATCAATCAAAATTAATAAATAACAAAACAAAGTCAATTGAAAATGATGTTAATAAGGAGCGGATTAAATATTTTAAAAATTTATTGATGAAAAAAATGTAATTAATGATATTTCAAGTTATAAATTTAAATCTGAAAATTATATATTTTATTTTAAAATATTATGAAAATAAAATATGAGAGTGAATGTCAAAGGGTTAAAAATGTCTCAAAATGTTGTTAAAATCTAGTTAGTGATAGAATATTACAAAATTTTAGGAATTTTGTGAAATATTAGTTATATATTAAGTTAATTTCCTAAATCGTTCTTATTTTATTATCATCACTCATATTATATATACCTTCGTCTTTTCAAGAGACGAGATAAGTAAACTTCTAAATCAAAACTACAATTTTTTTATTTGGAAAGTATTATATATTAATGTTGTGTTTAATAAATTCATCGTATAATCTACCGCTCAATCTTTTAATAGAAATGAAAAGTGAAATACTTTCGATTTATTTTAATTTCCGATAGCGATGATTTAACATTAAAAAAATCACAAATCGATATATTTTTCTCAAATTTTCTCTATTTTATCAATATATAAATAAAACTCACTCAAACAAATACTATCAACCATATAATTGTCTGTTTTTAAAAGTAAGTTCAAATCTAAACCGAAATTAATATTTAATGTCATTTATTTTTATAGTGAATTCAAAACAATAAAAAATTAACTTGTTTAAAAAAATTAGTAAAATTAATAAAAAAAGATGGAATCTATAATAATAAAATGTTAACTAATGAAAAACACTCAAATATTACAAATTTAATTATATTAGATTAATACATAAATAATAGGACAATGTTGGAGTAGTACATCATTTCAAGACATTCTCATTCAAAAATCCTGTAGAACAAACATGACTATCTAAATATTCTCAGATATCCTTACAAATTTTTATTAAAAAAAAAAAAAATCCCTCTATGTGTATAGAATATTTAATTTTCAATTAAAGGGTAAGGCTTGCATAATAAATTAGGAAATTTTTGCTCCCCTATAAAGTATGAAGCATAGAAAATTGTTTGAAATTTGGGAGTGTCATATCCAAGGCCGGTGACCACGCCCAAGATTGAGGCCTCAAAATTTTATTTCCTAAGCTAAATTTGGTACTTTCCACCTAATACAATTGGATTTGACCATACAATTTGGAGTGCACGTCTAGTTCCATCAAAGGATCACATACCCAATTCTTTCCACTTTAGTTATATATATATATATATATATATATATATATAAAAAGTGAAAAGTTAAATGTAGTTATTTAAGTTTACTAGATTGAGTTCTTTTTAGTTCAAATATTGAAGAATATATGATCAAATCAATAACTTTTGAGAGTGTCGATAGTATCGAAATTAAATTGTTGTGCTGTGAAAACTATTGCCTAAAAGCAAATTCGATATGACTTAGGTGCTCCCCAAGGTTTACACCACACCCCAGCACTTGTTAAAAAGAAAGTTGGAATGGATGAGAGAAAATAATAGCTCAGAATTAGAGGAGGAAGAAGATGAAATAAGAATATGTGTTGCAAAATCCGGTTCTAATTTTTCTTTTTGAGGAAGATAAAAAAACGTCAATTTTGAATGATTTGAAAAAAAAAAAAAAAATCAATTTTGAAATTATTACCCACATTAAAAATCCAGATCCAAAATTTTAATTCCGTAACGGTTTAATTTTATTTAAAGAAAAAAAAAAAGAAATAAAAGTATTTCTATTTTTTTTGCATGACACGATTACCTAAACCATTCGTCCGGACTAGAAATGGCGTTGGTAGTGCATATAGGGGAAGAGCCTTGACTACTACTTTATCCACTTTTACAAATTTCTTTGAGAGCTATCGTATTTATAACCACTTCCCAATCTTAAACTTCCAATGTGAGAAAAAGAAATCTCCCTCAAGTGTGAACATTCTTTGGCCCATGGGCCGAAGTAGTTTCGAGTCATTCCTAACATTTTTGTCTACCAAGCTATGCTCAAATAATTTATCGGATTGAGTTAGTTTGATGATTTAATTAAATATTCGTTATATATTTCTTCTTAGTACGATGTTATGATAATTGAGATTTTAGTTAGTAGTCAATTTGGTTGATGTAAATATATTCATTCTAGTTTATTTCTATTTTTGTTAGAGAAATTATAATTGAGAAGAAAATTTATCACAAATAGGAGTAATAGATTGATTAAGCACATGTACGGGATAAATATTGTCATAAGCACAAAGTAATAATATTGTTTTGACTATTAACTAACTAAAAGAATAATAAATTGGGGGAATATTTTGGAATTATAAGAATTAACCAAATTTGGGGAATATTTCATGTTGCCTAATTTTCTTTATAAGTGGAATTTAATTCTTAATTATGCCTTTCCCCCAAATCTTAGGCTTTCTTTATTCTTTTATGAAGGAACTCTCATTTTGAAAATGGGAAAATTACCAATTTCATATGCAAGTCAATACTTTTTAGCAAGTTGGAGGAACGTATGGCAATTTGGCCATATTATTAAAGAATGTGAATTATTTGATTGGTGGATGGACAAGAATGAAAAATTATTGTCAAATCAAAATCTTTTTAATTTCATTTTAACAATGATTTTTTTCTAATTTTGTTGCATTTTATTATAAATATGAAGAAAAACAAATTTAGGTTTACTATAGCTTATTAGTTTGAGTCTTTGACTTCAATATGAAGTCTTGTGTTCAAACTTGTGCACAATTATTCTCTCCTCTATTAATATTAATAAGCAAATAGTAACGCATACATACATATATATATATATATATATATATATATATATATAATAAACAAAGAGATAGTATTAGAAAATGAATAAACACTTCTTCCATTTTGTAGAAATAATTTGACATCCCTAGTAATGATTCTCCCCACTTGATACTCCACCACACTCTCAAGTCTAAAACCAACACATGATTTGGTTTAAAATAATTTTTTAATTTATTTCGTAAGTAGTAACACAAATTTCTAATAAATTAAAAAAATTTAAATTAATTACTCAATTAGATAAAAATTTAAATTTAATGTATAATAAAATCCCAAATATTCAATGACAGATTCTTAAATTTAAAAAAGAAAATATTTTGGTGCATCACTTATCTATTGTCCCGCCTCTATTACATCCAATTCAAAATTGATATGTGTCAATTTTTAAAAAAATGATTAAAAAAATATTTTTTTTTGTGTAGCCTGCACGGATATTTTAAGATGTTTGAAAGCTTAAATACAAAATTTATAATTTTGTAAATATATTTATATTTAAAAAATATTATAGGGAAAAAAATTGTTGATGTCTTATTATATGGTTATTGTTTTGATTTTGGAATACAGCTGGTTTGCCCTTTACTTGGAGTAACAGCCACAAGCTCAATCCATCTAAATGCCTTAAAATCTGCATACACACAAAATATTGTGTAATTTGGGTCACCTAATCTTTGACATAATCATCTTTAAACCCATTTTTAATTAATATTATTAATTTATAACTTACTGTTGTTTTCTTTTTAAGTCACTATATTAATATTTGAGAGTTTTATAAGGTGGTTAATAGGGTAGGGTAGGGTAGAGTACCACGGGTTGTGCACTCTTTGCCCTCGATTAATTATGAATTTTTTTTTTTTTTTTGAGTTAGAAAATATTTCTTTCTTTCTAAACTTTTATAAAAGTAACAATTTAGACAATAAATATAGATTTATAATTTTTTAGTCGATGTGATTTCAATATTGTCAGATTTTTGTCCTTAAACTTTAGTATGTTACGATCTAGTTATTGTACTTTGTTTTAGGCTTAGTTTTTGTACTTAAATTTTGTAACAATTTAGTCCTTATTTGATCGATAAACTGATTAGGAACAAAGTATATGTTTATAAATTATAGAAATTTGAGTTGTTACATCATAAAGGTTGATGCCTAATTTGATGGAATTTTTCAAGATAATGGTTAACTTGTAACAATAAATAGATTAAATCGTTACATAGTCAATTTCAAGGATTAAATTCTTAAATTTTTTTTAAAAAAAATTAAATTCTTAAATTTTTTTTAAAAAATTAAATTATTACAAATTAAAGTTCAAAAACTAAAATATTATTACTTACATAAAAGTTATTGAGACAAAAACGTCAATTAACAAAAATTTTCATAAATGTTCTCATTGCATTCTTTGATTTAACAGATTTATGGATGGTCATGCTAAAAAAAATTTATCATGGGTCACCCACAACTAAAATTTCAATAACTATCAACTAAAATGATAATAATAAAAATAAAAAAAAATAAAAACCTCTCTTGACAATTAGAAGTTTGAACTCCAATCCTCTCTTGATTTAAACTAAAAAAAAATTATATTATATCTACCAAATGTCAAAAAATTAAAGTTGTGGCAATTATGAAATTCAACCTTTTACATTTAGGCTATTTTCAAATATAGAAAAATTTTATTGTCTATCTGCGATAAACCGTGATAGACTGCTATCTGTGTTTATCTTTGTCATGATAGACACATATCTATCGTGGTTTATTACAGATAAGTCGTGCAGTCTATCACGGTTTATCGCAGATATACAATAAATTTTTTCTGTTATTTGTAAATATTTTTGAAAATTTTGTCATTTAAAATATATATTTTTTTATATTCTTTCTAATTATTTATTTGTTATTTTAAAGAAAATAAAATTTATTAAACATCCATGTTACTTATGTATTCCATGTCTATTTAAAGAAAACAAGAGTGAGGCTAGATTTCTTTCTTCTTTAAAAATTATAATTATTATTTTATTAGTAAAAAAAACAACCCAAAATAATTGAAATGATTCAATTATTCAACTTGAAAGAATATATTCCTAGCTTATCAAGCAAGCTCTATTTTACTTTAAAAAAAAAAAAAAAAGATAAAAAAGAGACAAATAAAATTATATCATGGATTCAAAAGCATAATCTTTTTTGTTTCTTTATCAAATCAATCACTTAGTTCACTTTATTTTATAGTTGGTTTATATTCGCATTGATTTGAGATATTCAGTATCTCCTTTTGCATAACATAATTCATTATTAGTGGTAAATGTTAATTTGACTTTTTGAAATTTATTAATAAATTTATTTGAGAAAAGTTGATGTGGTGTTTGCTTTATGAAAATTTGAGATGTTCTTTCCATAAACATTTAGACTTTTTATTAAAAAAAAAAAGTAAGAATATATGTTTATATAAACAGAGAAAATGATTTGATGATTTATTTTCAAATATAACAGAATGAACTAAAATATTTACAAATATAACAAAATGTCAAGAGAAGAGATTACTATTATCTATTAGTCTCTATTAATGTTAGATACTGATAAATTTTAAAATTTTGTTATATTTATAAATATTTTTAACATTTTTACTATTTAAAACGATCGTCAAGAAAAGAAATAGAAAACATGTAGAGAGAAATGTCAATGAAAGGAGAAAAAAACAATTAAAAAGGCACTGACCAATTAAAATGAGTTCATTTGGCTTTATTTAAAAAATGCTTTAAAATAACCATCAAACTAATAATTAAATATACTACCAACCATGCCTTATATTATTCATTTATTATGGTCAAATGTTGGGATTTTGCATTTGTCTTTTTTTTCAAAAAAAATAAAAAATAATAAAATAAAAGGAACCCCAAATTGCTTTGTAAATAACACAAATCTTAATAAATATAGAATGGCAAAATGGGGAAAGAAAATTTTCCATTTTGGTTGGCTTTGTGCTATGAAGTCTTTTCTTCTTCCATTATATATGTTTGTTGTATCTGTCTCTTTCTTTCTTTTGTGCTTTCATCTTTAGGACTTTGTTTGGTGGGACAAAACTATATTCAATATTTTTGTTTTTGATTTAAGAGATTTGGGATATTGAGAGGTATGGTTTGGATGAATTTGAATGCCCAAAATTCAAATAAATATAATTTTTAGTACATATTTTTTTAGTACATGCTCATTCGTCTCTTTTTACATTATAAAGAGACTCTATATCATTCTTAAATGATGTTGATGTAATTACTGATAAAATTTAAGTACTACTTATTACTTTGTATTTATGTTCGTTTTTTAACATGTTATCAGATAATATATAATTGAAAAAATTACCTTTTTGGTCCCCCAGTTTTAAAATATATGTTCATTTGGTTCATGAGTTTTCAAAATGTACATTTTTAATCCTTAAGTTCTTAAAATTAGGTTTAAAAAGGTCTCTCAAATAATTTATTATTAATATTTTAAATGATTATATGACATTTTAAATCAGAAAAAATAATTTTTAAAAAGCATATCCTCTCTGAAACTATTTTTTTTTCTAATTTTAAATATCATATAATTATTTTTAGGAAAAAAAAACTTCAGCGACATTTTAAACCTATTTTTTAAAAATTAATGGACTAAAAAGGTAAATTTTGAAAACTCATGGACCAAATGCACTTATTTTTATAAGCTTAGGGACAAAAAATGTATATTTTTAAAACTGGGGACTAAACGCACATATTTTTACAATTGGGGACTGAAAAGGTAATTTTTCCTATATTATTTAATTCATGGATCCCACATAATTTTTAAGAAAATTATTGTAAATAGAAAAAATATCAAACTATTTACAAATATAACAAAATTTTACTTTTCTATTTGTGATAGACCACCATAGACCCAGATAGAAATATGGGTTTATTGCGATATATCACATATATGCTATATTTGTAATTATTTTCAACAGATTTTCTATTTTTTGAAAACATCCCTAATCTTTTAATATTTTTTTGTTTATGACAAACAATAAACTGAGGTAGTATGAAATTTTTTTCCTACAATAGTAATAGATATTTTTCCTAGCTTACCATAAAAGGGGGGAGCACCTATATTATCATATTATAGGAAATTTTTATGCTAGAATGCTGCCTTTTGGGACTACCGCTGGTTGAGAGATGGAGTCAAATGAAAAAAGAGTAATATTTGGATATATCTTAGATTGCATATATTTTTGTGCAGCTCACTCCAATCACACGATAAAAGAATTAAAAAATATATTTTTACCAAAAAAATAATAAAAAAAAATTATCGCGGGAGAAATTAAATGATTAGACGAAATGCATAAAGACAAGTTTATAACTCTAAATAATTTTCGATTAAAAAATGGTAGGTGTTTGTTTTTGAAATGGACCGTATTTGTGCGGAAAAGAGGGAAAAGGAAATTGAATTGGATTTTTGTCATGAAAATTGAATGCAAAAACAAACTTGAACTTTCCACATATTCCATCTTACCTTATTTATAATATGAAATTATTCAAAAATAATTTGAAACTATTAAATATCAATTTTAATTTCTTGGATTTTCATTGGCAATATACAATTATTTCCTAAAAATGAGGTTCGGTTTGGGCAACCCAATTGATATATTTTGTTGTAAATGATTTTTTAAAGAAATGAAATCAAATTGATTGCCATTTACTTTGTCTAAGTTGGTTAAAATGGATTTTTATTATTATTTTTCTTTTGAAAGAGGAAGATATTCTATTATTAATTAGCCACTAGGGTAATATTTTGAAGTACAAAAATAAATAATCATTTTGGGCTAAATAACCCAATGATCTATAACATCTGTAACAAGACAAGAATCAAGAAGGGAAGAAATATTATTGAAAAGAAAAAGGGATAATTATCCCATGAAAATAGTGTCAAGAAAATTAAGATTTCTAGGGTTCTCTTTATTGTTGAAAAAAAATCGTTAAAAATTATTTTAGCTTCTAAACTATAAAAAAAATAATAATAAAAAAAAAAAAAACCAAAAAGTCTATGGACAATGATTCTGTCTTTTAAAAACAACAGATGTATAAAAGAGATTGTTTTTAACATTTATATTTTTTTTCAAAAAAAAAAAAAAAAACCAAAAAGTCTATGGACAATGATTCTGTCTTTTAAAAACAACAGATGTATAAAAGAGATTGTTTTTAACATTTATATTTTTTTTCAAAAAAAAAAAAAAAAACCAAAAAGTCTATGGACTATGATTTGAACTTTGTACCAATTTTTAATTCATATACTTTTAAATTTGTAACAATTTATTCCTTCAACTCTAATAAATACCAATTTTGCACTTTACAATTCGTAACAATTTATTTATTATCACGAAGATTGCTATTGAAATTTAATGAAATTTTCTATCTATGTAGATTGCTAAAATTAAGGATCGAGATTGTTTATACACTATAAGGACTGAGTTGTTGCATATAATCAAAATTGACAACGAAGTTTGAGGAGATTTTTCACGATACAAATAAATTGTTACAAATATGAAAATATAAAAATTAAATTGTTACATGCTAAAGTTCAAATATTAAAGCTCTGTTTAGTAACCATTTGGTCTTTTTTAACTTTTGAAAATTAAGTTTATAAACACCATTTCTACATCTAAATTTATTGTTTTGCTATCTACTTTTACCAATATTTTAAAAAACTAAGCAATTTTGAATACTATTAAAAAAAAAAGAAAAAAATTTAAAAACTTGTTTTTGTTTTTGAAATTTAGTTAAGAATTCAACTATTTTCCTTAAAGAAAGTTGTAAAACATTGTAAAAGATTGAAAATAAATAAGACTTGATTTTTAAAAATAAAAACCAAATATAATATTATTATACTTAAACTATTATAGATTTAAAAATATAGGAACTAAATAGTTACAAATAAAAAATTTAGAAATTAAATCATTAAAAGTGATTTTTTTTTCTTTTTCATTAGAAAAACAAAGTTTCTAAATTGACCTTCAAACAATTAGACATTTAACACGTGTCAGTATTAGATTCGTTTCTTTTGTCTTTAATCTTCCTTTATGTTCCTTCGGGAATGTTTACTTTAACAATTTCCTTTAATCTAACAAATGAGAATGAAAAGAAAGGAATATTGGTTGAGATTAAATGATATATTTCTTTGGTTTAGGAAATTAGTTTTTTTTTTTTTGGAATGATGAGAGTATATAAGCGATAATTGGTTTGGTTAACTCAAAATTGAATTCACACAAATCTAAAAGAATTACAATGTCGATGTCGATGTTACACTTGTAATTTTAAAACACATACATTTGATATATGAGTTTGTTTATACAAAGCTATAAGAATTATAAATTTTACCTGCAATAGTTTATTATAAAGTAAATTTATTTACTGAAGTGAACAGAATTTCAATTGAAAATGACACTAGAATTCATTTATAAATAAATGAATACAGTTATTTAGTGGTTAATTTTGTGCTGATTAAACTTAATTTTTATTAATTATCATTATTGAAATCAATGTATTTTAAAATATTTACGTTGTTTTTTCTTTTGAAAATAGTGAATTAGAGAAAATTGAAACGATGTTAAATATTGTAACGAAGCCATGGTTTAATATAATGAAATAAAAAAATGTAAAAATTTAAATACTTTATTTGTTTTTTCAATTCATATGTTTTTCATTGTTGATGAATATATATATATATGTAAGAAAATTGCTATTTTTAAATATAGTAAAATGAGCCAAACTATTTACA
The DNA here is from genome assembly GCA_031780015.1 of Citrullus colocynthis. Lineage (NCBI taxonomy): Eukaryota > Viridiplantae > Streptophyta > Magnoliopsida > Cucurbitales > Cucurbitaceae > Citrullus > Citrullus colocynthis. The sequence continues at coordinate 253,043 of QLSR01000294.1, forward strand.
AATATAGAAAAATTTCACTATACAGCAATAGATTTTTATCATTTGAGCGAGTGATAAAAGTCTATTGCAGTCAATTGTGGATAGACAGTGAAATTTTGTTATATTTGTAAATAGTTTGATATTTTTTCTATTTACAATATTTTAAACTCAGATGTCCATTGTGGTAAAGTGATAGATGTCTATCATAGTCTGTCACATATAAAAAGATAAAATTTTATTATATTTATAATTATTTTCAATATTTTTTCTATTTTTAAAAACATCCTTAAAAAAAAAATGTATTTTTAGGGAACAAAAATGGATCGCAATTGGCACATAGCATAGAATAATCATAGGGTGTAGTGTGGGAGTGAAAAAGATCACATGGTTGACAGCCTTATCAAACTAAGACGAGCAAAAAGATCAAATATATAGAAACACACAAGCTGTGGCCCCCACTCGAGACTATGATAAGTTTGGTGGGGGACTTTCCACCCAATCATACCCACCAAAATTTGTAGGTCACACGACAACCAAAATTACCATAACTTTAACCCCCCAAATATTAAGATAAGGAATGTGTCCAAAAAAAGAAGTAGCATGAAATGAAATTTTAAAAAAAATTAAAAAATCAAACATAACAAAACAAAATGGTCGATTGTATAACAAAGACATGCATTTTAAGACGGTTCAGTTAGTTGATGCATGAAAAATCCATGGAACAGACAAAAACAATTATTTTTTTTTTTAAATTAATAACGGAGTGGCCTTTTAGTCGAGAACATATACGTCAGAGAAGAAAAATGTCTAAATTTTTCTAGGCAATTTTTTATCCATTTACGATGTATTTGAGCTGTCTTTATTTAGGGTTATATTTTTTATTTGAGACATGCTATGGACTAAATCTAGCACAACACCACCCGACTACAGTTAATTATAGGTCAATTTAGTAAGGTTTTTGGATTTTGAATTCCACTTCTCTAATCAATGGTAAAATAGATATAACTAACTTGAGCATTGTTCAACTAGTCTCAAAACTTATATTTGGATCTAGAAGTTTTAGTCCTCCAATTCTACATATTGTTAAATTGAAAAAATATATTTTTTTTCTTTTGAAAATAAACCAATTGATTGGATATGGTAAAAATTGACGACAACTTATCGATTAATATAGAATATAATAATAAAAAATAAATTATTTATTTAAATGCATAAGTAAGTGAATAAAATATCAATTATTATTTTAAAGATGGGTGGCTAATTTTTCATTGTTAATAATAATATTTTTTAAAGTCATAATGAAATAAATAGTTGAGGTTGTAAAGTGGATAAATTATTGAAAAATTGAGAAATTTTGGCGTAAGTGAAGCGTGTGTAGAATGGAAGGAAAATATCGCGGGCCAAACGTGTAGGCCCCACCTTGCAGGCCCCTTGTCCGAGCTGGACAGCTCACCTACGACAATTCCTTCACTCCATGTGACACTCTCTCAAACAAATTAAAATAAATAAATTTACTTTTTCCTTTTGCCCATATATATGGAAAATAGGTCGAATAAATAAACTAGTTTTTTTTTTTTTTTTAATTTAATTTTTTTATAAGGAAATCCATTGAGACTTTATGTGAAAATTTTATTTTTAGAAATGGTAGTGCATAATTACATTACCGCCTACATCAGAGACTCTTTCTAAGGGCATGTTTACGCTAATTGATATGTAATCTATCAACTGTAAAATAAAAAATGCATATTAATTGATTATATTTGTTGCTGTTTACTTTTATTTTAATGAATTGTGGGGACTACCTCCAAATTTGTGATAAAAAATGCAATTTAATTCAAGAATGGAGAGTTCTCGATCTAATTGTGGTTGAAAATTATGTGGGATCCACTACTTTTACTATTATCGTTATCATTATAGATATTGTTATTGTAACTATAAGAAAATTATGAATTTGTCTACCTTTACCTCTATCGTTACCGGTAGGGTCAAACAGTAACAATAACGGTAACAGTAAGTTGTGACAAAATTGTAATTCTAAGTAAATGTGATCGAAATCAATTCAATTACATTTGTGATTCAGACTTACTATGATTGATCCATCAATAAAATTTCATTACAATTACACCAATTTTCATCATGATTTACTAAACATGGCCTAAATACAATGATGATGTAAACTAGAGCAAAAATGATAATACAAAACAGATGATAAGAGTGAGTAATTTTTCATTTGCTCGTCTTCCTTTATTTTTATCTATATATTTAGAAATAATTACATGATAATAACTTTGTTTGCTATTTTATTTTATTTTAGGTTGGTTTTAGATGGAATCAAGTGTAAATGTTGCAAATCACTAACAAAAAGTATGAATTGATCCACTTTCAAGATTTAAATTGATACCATAAATAATTTTATATTTTTAATTGATACAAATTTTCAATATTTATAAGTGTAAAAAATGTAAATGGATAATTGTCTTATCACATTACCACTTAAGAAGTGGTTTCTTACAACTTAAACAAAAATGTTTTAAGGGAAACCATTTGCATTTGGTTACCAAATTATCAAAATAAATAAATAAATAAAATAAAACTTATAAAATTACATGCGAGAAAATTGAAATAGTTACATACATACAAAATACAGGTAGGTACAAAATTCATTTAAAATAATAATGATTGAAAAAATACTATTTTAGTCCTTCTATTTTAAAGTTTATTTAAATACGGTCTTGTATTTTAAATGTCTGATTTTAGTCATACAAATATTTAATTTTTATCAAAATTAATTAATAATAATAATAATAATTTTAACGTAAGAAAATACAATATGTTTAGGGTTTAGAGTAAAATACTAATAGATAACTTAAAAAAATTGTTGATGTATATATATTTGAAAATATTAAAATAATTAGTAGTAGAGATTAAAATTAAGATTTATTAAAAATCAACATACTAAAATTGAACAAGTTTCAAAATATAAGAACTAAGATAATATTTTAACTTAAGAAAAAAAAAAAACTTTTTGGTCCCTAGATTTTAGGACTAGTTTTCATTTGGTCTCTAGGTTTTAAAATATTACGTTTTTGGTCATTCAATTTTGAGTATAGTTTCAATTTAGTCTCTAGGTTTTAAAATGTTACAATTTTACCGTTGAGATTTGATTTTTGAATTTGGTCCCTAATTTTCAAACTTTACATTTTTAATTTGGATTTTTTTATTAAATACTCACTTTTAGTTTCTTACGCTTATGTCTAAAGGCTCAAAATTTGACCATACTCTAGATTTTAGTTCATTTTGATCCCGAACTTTCAACTTTAGTTTTTATATTTTAAATAAGTAACAATTTTGATTTATTCTTTTTTATTTTTAAGGGATTAAAATAGTATTTTTTAAAGTTCAATAACTAAAATGAATTAAAGTTGAAAATAGAATGATTAAAATGAACAAAAGTTGGAAACACAAAACCCAAAATAAATATTTCAAAAGAACAAATAAAAAATATAAGGAACCAATTTTACATAAACTTAAATTCCTTCAAACGGCCGAAATCCGAAAAAGTGTATTAGAAAAAAAAAAAAGAAAAAGAAGGAACGCCTTGTTTGGCCGCGTCTGTGTCAGCTGGTTCAACATTCTCCACACTCTCTCTCTCTAGAATTTGGACCATTATTCTCTCTTTATCTAGAGAGAGAAAGTAGGAGAATTTTGATTTATCACCAATCTCAAAGAATTTGGATTTCATTTTTGAATCCACCATAATCATTTTTCTTGTTTGTCGTTTGATTTTTTTTTTTTAATTGCAAGAGTTTTTGATTTCGGATATTTTGATTACTGATCTTTTCCATTTCAATGTCAACCCCTACTCCGGCGCCGACGTCTCCGCCGCCACCAACCCCTAGTGCTCCGCCACCATCGACTCCAACGCAACCTCCGCCGTCCACTACACCACCACCAACAACCACTCCGTCGCCGCCTCCGCCTTCCGCTGCAACGCCGCCCACTCCTTCTCGGTCCCCGCCGACTTCCGCGCCACCTCCGGCCACCCCGTCACTGCCTCCACCGTCTACTCCCCAACCCGTCCCGCCCACTGCATCTCCCTCGCCGCCGGCTTCCACTCCTCCGCCGTCCAGGCCTTCGACTTCTCCACCTCCTCCGTCTTCTACTAGTCCTCCGTCTCCTCCAACTGGCCGTAGTCCGCCGCCACCAACTTCTCGTACGCCGTCCACTCCGTCAAGAAGTCCTCCACCTCCCTCAACGTCGTCGTCGTCGTCCTCCTCTTCTAATATTTCAACTGGACTTGTCGTCGGAATTGCAATTGGTGGAGTGGTAATTGTTCTTCTGCTAAGTGTATTGTGCCTTTGTTGTACGAAGAAAAGGAGAAGACGACGCGATGAAGAGGGATTTTATCCACACCCTCCGCCTGGCCCTAAAGGTAAAATGATCGCCGGAAACTTGACAATTTCAGAGTACTCAAAATTTCTAGGGTTTATTGGCATCTTATGTTCTTCCTTTGAATTTATCGAATTCTAATTTGCCACACTGTTGCTTCTTTAATCCATTGAAGTTTTGCTTTCGGATGATCGGTTTGTTTGCATCCGCCATTTTAGATGACCTAATTTGCTTGTGCTATTTTGTTGATGACAGTTGACCCTTATGCTGGTCAGCAGCAATGGCAGCACAATGCTCCTCTACCGCCTGATCCTTTAATCGGGACGGTGCCTAAGCCATCTCCTCCTCCGGTAGTTGCATCTCGACCCCCGCATTCTCCGACTGGCGTTCGTCCTCCACCTCAACCGCTCTATATGAGTAGCAGTGGAGGTTCGGGTTCTATGTATTCTGGGCCTGAAACGCCGCTCCCTCCGCCGCCTCCCCCTCCTATGGCCTTTGGTTTCTCAAAGAGTACTTTTACTTATGAGGAATTGGCAATGGCGACGGATGGCTTCTCAGATGCAAATCTCCTCGGACAAGGTGGATTCGGATATGTGCATAGAGGAGTTCTTCCTAATGGAAAGGAAGTTGCAGTCAAGCAGTTGAAAGCCGGGAGCGGGCAGGGCGAACGAGAATTTCAGGCCGAAGTTGATATTATCAGCCGAGTTCATCATAAACATCTTGTTTCTTTGGTTGGATATTGCATAACTGGGTCTCAAAGATTGCTTGTTTATGAGTTTGTTCCAAACAACACTTTAGAGTTTCATTTACATGGTAATGCTATAGTAACATTTCAACTGTTGTTCCTTGTAATATGCAAATCTTATTGTACTTGTCCTAGAAGTTTGTTCTACTAATGTTTTTATGCGTCTAGTTATGATTGTATAGCTTCTTCGTTGCAGGTAAAGGGCGGCCAACAATGGATTGGCAGACGAGACTTAAAATCGCATTAGGATCAGCAAAAGGACTAGCTTATATTCATGAGGATTGTAAGTTATCTTATGTTTCTGTTTTATAGTAAATTGACAATGGATATGTGGTTTAAGGAATTCAGTTTCTACTTTTTTGTTAACTAGGTCACCCGAAAATCATTCATCGCGATATTAAAGCTGCTAACATATTGTTAGATTTCAAGTTTGAAGCAAAGGTATTGAAGTTTAGTTCTATAAATTGAGATGTAGTTTTCGTTTTGTTGTTCTGGCTGGAAGCTGAGTTTGCATTTGTCATTCACTTTACTGCCCCGACCCGATGTCAAATGTAGATTATCTCCATTGAAAAGCTGAAAGGATCTGTTATATTCTTCTTGTTTTGATGTTTAAGGCCAATCTGATTTGTTCTTCTAGGTTGCTGATTTTGGACTTGCAAAGTTCACTTCTGATGTCAATACCCATGTATCAACTCGAGTGATGGGTACTTTTGGGTACGGCCTTTCTCGACTCCTGTTATTTTCAAAATTTGTCTGAGGAAGATCGCCCTGTACTGCCTATTGTGTTTCTAGAATGAATTAGCTAATATAGTTTCCTTCCTTATTTGAGGATAATTGTTAGTGCCATTGCCGGGCTTTTCATTGTGACGACCCTCTTCCAAATTAAATCGTCCAAATGAAACTCAAAGCTCAAGCACGAGCAGCGTTTTGATATGCAATACACAATATGTTAGGTTCCTAAAGAACTACTTGATTCTCAACTACATCATATTGTCTTTATCTTCACCTATGAGTTGTCAATAAGATCTTTTGTTACGGATTTCGGAAGGATTGATCTTTTGTTAAGGTTGCATAATAATGTCGATCAGATTTTTCGTTATTTTCTTCTCAATCTTTCCCCCTCTACATTCAGGTATCTTGCACCAGAGTATGCCTCTAGTGGCAAACTTACTGAGAAATCAGATGTTTTCTCCTTTGGGGTTATGCTTTTGGAGTTGATCACTGGTCGTCGACCAGTCGATATGAGTAATACTTCCATGGAAGATAGTCTTGTGGACTGGGTAAGTTCTCTTTTGTGTTTCGTTTGACGACCATTGTAATTTTTTCTGACGAAGCTTCATTCATTCACTGTCATCATTTCTATTGCATCCGATATGTCCATGCAAATTATAACCATTGTAAACCATTCCCATTTCAGGCTAGGCCGCTAATGAACCGGGCTTTAGAAGATGGAAACTTTGATGCTTTGGTCGATCCAAGGATGCAAAACAACTACAACCACAATGAGATGGCTCGCATGGTTGCCTGTGCCGCTGCTTGTGTTCGACATTCTGCTAGGCGTCGACCACGAATGAGTCAGGTAATTAGTTAGAATCCTCAAATAATGCACTCAATGTGTGTGTATATATTGAACCACTGCAACTGTAAACTGAGCAGGTAGTACGAGCGCTTGAAGGAGACACATCACTATCGGATCTCAACGAGGGAGTCAAACCCGGGCAGAGCACAATGTACAGTTCTCATGGAAGCTCAGATTATGACACCCACCAGTACAACGAGGACTTGAGAAAGTTCAGGAAGATGGCACTGGGAAGTACAGAATATGGAGCAAGCAGCGAATACAGCGGACCAACGAGCGAGTACGGGCTGTATCCTTCGGGATCGAGCAGCGAAGGGCAAACCACTAGAGAAATGGAGATGAGAACAGCAAAGAAAGAAAGTGGAGGCTTCAGTGGACGCTCTTGAAACAAAGGCTTTGTTTTTCTTTTCTGTGTAAAGAAACAAAGGCTGTTATTTTGACTTTGATTTTTACAAAAATAGCATCATTTTCATATTTGATTTAACCCTTTTTTTTTTCTTTCTTTGGATATCTTGTTTTCACATTGTATTTATTATTATTATTATTTGCTTATAATACAAATTACAAGTAACATGGCAACTTCATTATTTTTCTATTTTTTTTTTCAAAATTCTTCATTTCCCTTAGGCACATCCTCCAACTTTATGACTTCTTCCTTGTTTCAATTAATGATAAGATATGTTTGGAAAAAAAAAAAATTGAGAAAAAACATCCAATTGGAAAAATGGCTGCCTTTTGAACAGTATGATTATGGCAAAAAATGTGGTATGGAGGGCTTCATCTCCCCTATTTTAATCCGTAAATTTTGTGCTAGAAAATTACTTTTGTTTTCGTTATTAATTTGTTTAGTTAACATAAATCTAACATTTAGGTATTTCTTTTGCTTATTTGTTTAAAGAATTTTAATTCAAGAGTTGTAAAAGTAGCAAAAGAACATTCAATTTTGAGTGAGATTATTAATTATGTATAAAACTTAACTCAACTATTTAAGACATTAATAAAAATAACTATATTCGAATGGAAGTAATTTCTTTTATTGAACAAATATATTAAAAAAAAAAAAAAAAAACTTATTTTTAACATAAAGCAAACTTTCGATGCAAAACGAAATAAATCTAGTGGAGAATTTTAAGCACTAGTTTATTTCGAGTGTGACTTAATTCTTAAATAATTGAAGGCATTTTCATTTTGAAATGGACTTGTTCAATAACTTCCCATCAAAGGGACTGCAACTTCTTTTTTGTTTAATTCTAATAGATTTTTTTAAAACTAATCGAGTCCGAGGAAACTTTATACTTTCATTTTTTCGATAGATCAAGGACTTATAAGACACAATATTACAACTGCAAAGATTTATTGGGCAGAAAATTTAAAGTTTAAACTCATTATTCTTTTTAAAGTTTGAAATCTATCTGACATAAGGTTCGCAAACTAAACATTGGAGACAAAATACAATGCAACCATGAATGTAGATTCGAAAAAAAAAAAGTGTATTTAAAGCAAAGAAAGAAAATTGATATTACACATAACAAAAGTAAGTTACAAGCTTGAGATATTTTGATGGGAGTATGATAACTTAAGATTAAATTACAAGTTTAGTCATGAACATTGAGATTTATCTATTTGGTCAATCAATTTTCACAAGTGTCTAATAGATCCCAAATTTCAATTTTATGTCTAATAAATCCTTAAATTTTCAAAATATCGGACATCCAATTTTGTGCTAGTAAAATTTTGATATATTTTAAAATTTGAAACTTTTATCAAATATGAATTTGACTTTTATGTATAATAAAACCCAAAAATTTCATTATTGTGTTTAGTAAATTCATTATGTTTAGAAGATACTAGCAAGGTAAAAATCTATAGATAGACACAAAAGAAAATTATGAGATTTAATGGACAAAAAATTCAAGATTTAAAGACTTATTAGATACTTTTTAAAATTTAGGTGAGACCAAAAGACATCAAAATTCAAAAACTAAACTTGTACTAGATCTAAAGTTTAATTAAAAAAAAAAAACCTGTTTTGCCCTTTTTTTTCATCATATAAAACTAAATATAAACATATGAACTAAAATCGAATTTTAAAAACAAAATAAAATGAAGGAAAAATTTTCCGTTATAATATCAATAATATTAGCCAAAGTGAACTTAGCTCAATGGTAATAAGCATATTGAGTGCTGAAGAAAGCTTGATTTTTTTTTTTTCTCCCTCGAAAAGAATCAATGGTGTTACTTCCACTTGAGTAATACAGGGTCAAAGTTGGGAATGCACAGGGAAATCTATGGGCTGTATTTCATTAAAACAGGGCATGGTGATTGATTGAGACACACAGAGAGATTGCACAAAAGTGGCTTAGAATATCTTCACAGTCTATAAAGGGAACAAATCAACATTCCACTGTCCAATGTGATGAATTAAAAGAAAAAAAGAAAGGCTACAAGATTGAGAGAAGATAGATCTCAAAATCTCTTATCTTTCTTTAAAAGGATTAAAAGAAGTAAACCATTGCTTCCAAGGTGCATCATTTTGTTGCTCAAACCATGACAAAAAAGCACTGTCCAACAAGCAGAACATATTAACATAGAGGAGTTGGTACCTCACTGGCACGTATCGGAAGTTTGCGACCTGAATGATCGGCCACACCGTACCTGACAAGATAAATGCTGGGAGGACGTCCCTCTTCAAGTCTTCTTTCACTTCAGAAATGTCTTTGCCGTTGGCAAATCCCATATAACTGAAGAAGAAGACTAAGTCGATTGGGCCGAAGATTAGACCATCCATGGCCAGTTTTGCCCCAACAAACTTAGCTGATTTTGGCTGTAGCCGAAGTTTTAGCCTTATAAATCTGTCCAAGCCTTCATACCTGCCAAAGGATCAGATGTCTTGAAAATCTGTGTATACAAATAATGTACAAGTTCAAACGAGCATTTGATTTCCAATGAAAAATAGTACTTTACATCCCAAGGAAATGTCGAGCAGTTTAGCTCACGAGTTATGTTTATATGACCTAATGTTACCAAATTGAGTGAGTTATGTTCAAACCAGCATTAATAAGTTGATTTTACTAAACCCAAACGGTTATATGACTTCATGTTTTAATTCTCTTTGTTCTCTCTACCGAAATGGATCAAACTTGTGACCGAGCGGAAAGCAACGACGCCCCCACACAACCAACAAGCTACAAAATGTTTTGGTTATATGACTTCATGTTAACTTAGCTCTTAGAAATTATAGATCCACAACCCAAACTCATGATATATTAAACTCATGTCCTTAAATATATTTCCTTGTAAAAGCCTACTCCAAACTTAGATACGTTATCCTTTAAAAAACTTGAGTTGTACTTTAATAACTCTATGTATAATGGTAACATTATTGCTTAGTTCAACATATTTTGCAATGGTATGGTACTCGAAAGGACTAAAGTACTTTATCACCTCCATGCTGTTAATTGTTTTAAGGTGTGAACGTTGACCCCTTTCCTGTTTTTTTCCTTACAAAAGGAACCATGAAAATTAGACAAACCAACAATTTTCATCAGCAGTTTAAATCTTCTAGTGAGAATTGCCACTTCAATGTACGCATTCACAAAATACAAGAATAAAAAATAACAGACAAAGCAGAACTATGTTGCCTTCCTGAGAATATAGGGAGGCATCCGTGGAAAATATGGATAATGCAACCACCTATTATGTGGCCTTGAAACACGATTTCAAATATCCATACATATATTCCGAAATCAAAGTTCAGAATTATAGCAGCGTATTCTTATAGTAACAAAGATGATAGATATGGCCAAAAGTTGCTAAGGAAAAGAAAAAGGAAACAAACCACATGTGGCCAACTGGTCCAACAAAACCGAATCCGAACATGCTTGTGATTCCAACACGTTTCCAGTTGATTTTGAACTCTTCTTCAGCATCTGGCTACATAAAAGAATAATAGCAGGAATCAGTTCAGTTCTAATATACACCTAACCTCACTTCAATAAACTATTTCAGATCAACAAATAAAGGAAGAGCACCACGTAGGGCAACAACTTCAGAAAAAACCAGAGACAATTGAGGGGAAATAAAAGAGTAAAAGCAAATATGAAAATAGAAGCAAAAATAGACGGCTGGTTTAGGAACCATTAAGTGATCCCACAGTCTCAGATCTACAAAACTTAATTATCTAGACCTGCAAACGGCAGTCTTGAGCTAAAAACTGGACTGGAATAACCGGACAAAGTAACTTGATGCTTCATATATCACTGCTGTATGGTCAGAAAAAGGACAAAGTACACTTTATTACACAGAGCAGTGTTAAAATGAAAAAAATTGATGGTCAATTGATAATCATGCCAAACTTGAACTTCGAGCAGGTTGTGGACTAACAAGGAGAAAGTAGGTTGTGGACTAACAAAGAGAATGACAGTTCAGAAACTGTTATTTGATGGATGTACAAGAACTTAAGCTCACAGAGGTTCCACCTTTAGCAAGAGGCAGTTGGCCTCGAAGGAGCAAGAGGAGCAGGAGAATACAATGGTCAATTCAAATCTTAATCAACATGGTCAATTCCACCACTCTAGGATTTCTAAATTAGTTTTTTTTTTTTTTTTTTTTTTGAAATAAGAAACAATTACATTGATAGTATGAAATAACAAAAGGGGGAAACCCCATGGAATGAATTACAAAAGGCCTCTCCAGTTGACGAGGAGGGAAAAAGGAAAACATTTGCACCAAGAAACAACCAAATTTACTATAGCGTCAAAAAATCTGAGGTAGTTAGTTCATTTTTCTTGAAAAATCCAACTGTTTCTTTCATGCCGAGTAACCCAGAAGACGGCTCCAATAAAATTATCTTAGAGGGCCTTTTTCTCCTTCTTGAAGGGATGTTCCCCAAGAGTGAAATTCAGCATCTTTGGAACTCTTAAGAAAATTCAGTAAAATTCTCCTAAACAACTGCTTACTTCAAGATTTCTGAAGTAAAGAGCTTTGAAGTATAGTGGTTTTTGGATAACTATTGAAAGTGGTGCTTCTAAGTGAATTAAGAATATCCGAATTCCTATCTAAAAAGAATTTAACCAAACTATACAAAGAACGTCAAAATGTTTTTAATTAACCAAATACACTTTTCACAATTCCAAAACCCAAAACAAACTCACCTAAAGTCTATGTTACAGGAAGAATCTAAATTGTATGCATAAATTTTGCCATTGAAAAAGTTGCCAAAAAAATTGAGAACAAATATCCTTCATCTACATTTAGACATAAAAAAATATCCCAGAGCCCAAGAAATTCAATTAATCATAACGAGTTCAAAAAATGCACTGAAGGTAACAAAAGACCATTGACCTGAAGATACAATCAAGATACACATGCACAAAACCCTTTTACATTATGCTGATTGATTCTACAAACGCAAAGATCACCACAACTGATAGCAATTTCTCGCTCAACAGAAGCGGATTCTCGATTGAAACTAAAGAATCGTTTGAAGTTAGAACTAAAAATCAAACGACAAAGATATATTTCATCGCTCCAGACCCAAATCAGCGCGAAAACAAGACAAGAACAGAAGCAATTCAAGTCAAGAAGAAAATTCCAATAAATGAAAACAGAAACGCGCCAACTCAAAGAAGGAATCAAGAAAGATAACCCCATAAAATTACAATAAAATCGAAAAGGAAAATGAAGGGGTTGATGCTCACAGAAGTTTGGAGACGGGTTTTAGCGGCCGAGTGTGTAATGTATTGGGCTGCAATGTCGCCAGTGCCCCACAAAAAGCCGGAGCTGATGACCTGGGTCTTCACCGGATGGAAGGTGAGACAGTTCTGATACCACTTCCAGAGCCTAAACATGGTGGAAAGGGATTCGCAGAGAGGAAAAATTATGGGAAGAAGGAGAAGGAAGGGAAGAAATGGGTGAGGAGAAGAATGGAAAAGGAAAAAGGGAATGAAGATGAGAGAGCCATAACTCCAAATTTCACTGCCGCTTTGACGGCATCGAGTTTTTGGCAGTCAATTCCTCACCAGCCTTTCTTCATTCTTGTGGATTTCCCTCCCCCCCTCCTTTTTTTTTCTTGTAATAATTCAAGGTTTAAATTTCATATTAGTATCAACCATGTTTTATTTTACCCATTTTGAGATTAGAAATTTGATTCTTTACAAATAATTCTTTTGGTTCTTAAATCTATTTTGCTCGATATTTATTTTTAATTTTATTTGACTTGGGTTGGTACATGTATCTTACTCTTGGCTCTTATCGCTTCTTCGACCCTTTCCTTTAGTTCAAATACATTGTTGGAGTTGGAGCTGTATGAGTACTCGCATCAGTGTGATGTTAAGCCGAGTACACTCTCATGCCTAAATTAGTACAATAAGTATTTTGTTCTACTAAGCACCAAGAGAATTACTTACCTTATAAGACCAATGGTATAAGGCTATTTATGAGACCATCCTCTGACTCTCATGGGACATATGCAATGTCGGTGGTGTTAGAGTAGATGCAGCTCTCAAGGTTATAAGGTATCAGAATTTAGCTCAACACAACCATTTTTCTTTTGGTGAAACAAGGTGAGCTCTATTAGTCAACCCAAAACTTGAGGGTTTGGCTTTCCATTTTGGGATGCGTGAACCCTTATAGACTTTTGGGCTTGAGCATTACCTTGAGCAACCCTCAACAACTTGAAATCGCCTTCATATAAAGATGCTAGTACACAAATTTGAAGATAGGTCATTAATTTGTTAAAAGCTCCATACTAAAATAGACATTTTAAAAATGTGAGACCAAACCCTAACAACTTCAAATCTATGAAATAAAATCGATAAAGTTTGAAGATGAAAACAGAATAAACTTGAAATTTTAGGATCATTTCAAATGGTAGTTCATCCAAAATTTTAACATTGTATTGTTTCTCCCCCCTTTTCCAATGTCGGTTCAAAGACCACTAATAGTTCAAATTGAACTAAATGGGACCTTTCTACAATTGGAAGTTTTTCTGTATTGGCTTAAGTTATTAATTTTGGTTTAAGTTATTAAATCTTGTTCGAATTGAATAATTTTCTTCCTAAAACCACTATTCCAATTTTGAACAAATTTTGTTGTTGTTCAATTTGAGTACAAATTCCAATTTTGAAAAATATTTTTATAGTGAAGTATTTCTTTATCGTCCATTATACTTAAAATTGTCTCTTTTCTAACATGTCCAATTTGTCTTTTTCACTTGTCCAATGTGAATGAATAAAAAGGAAAATTTTAAAATCTTTTTCAAATTGTATAATTGTTTTACCACTACAATTCTTTTATATTTCTTTTTCTGGGTCAATGTTAGTTCAAATTCTAATTTATACAATATTTTCAATTTGCCCTTTTTTTTTTTTCTTCATCTATTACACTTAAAATTGTCTCATCTTTTTCAATTTTTTAAAATTTGGAATTACAATTGGAATTTTATATTTGAATAACAAAGAGTAGTTCCACTTCCATTCAACCAAACAGGCTCTGATGATATAGTTAGAAAAACAAGCAAATCTCAAAACACAAATTAAATAAGAATTGATGTTAAGTGAGATTTTTGTGGATCTTTCACATGAACATGTACAAAACTATTTCATGAATCAATATAAATTAACTGATTTTAGTAGGGAAGAGTAAGCAATGACAAAGAAATCCAACCCTTCAGAAGTCATCTCAAGACCACATAATAAACTAAACTATATTGAACTATCAAAATGATAGAAACTCACAAGGCAACTCAGTTCACAAATCACACTGCCATTAAATTAACCACTGGGCCAGCGCAAGAATCTCGGCCTTGCACTTACCCAGATGACGGTTGCAGCGTAGTTGGTTGAAATCCGAAGGTGAAGAAGAAGATATGCAAATGCTGCTGCTGATAACCTAATATCCCAATTCTTAACTTCTCTCAAGTCTACTTCTGTCTATGGTCATAATCTCCGAATTCATTGTTGAAAGTATCTGGGGCATTGACATTCCTCCAGAGACGACGATTTCTGCAATGAAATTGCAAAAATAATGACAGAATTATAATTGATCTCCAGTGAGAATATGGTTCACCATATATATACATTTCAGTTTTTCTTTCCCATCAATATTTCAGTTTTGAAAATCATGTCAGAAACCTATAATTCAGCAATTTCCCTGGATCAAGAAATTAATCCCAACTCTGACCCCGAGTATAATTACATCTCTAACCTATTTGCATTCTACGTTTCAAGAACTTGCTCAAACTACACAATAACGTTGAATTATAATGTAATGAGAAGACCAACTTTTCGAAGCCTTGGAAGTGAGTTCAGTACGGCTATCAGGCATGACATTGGTAGCATTTCTAATAAGGTAATTTATGCAACAAGCGAGAATAGGAAAAAAAAATGAAAGAGAAGCCTCACCAATTCCTTCTCGAACTGATAAATTTGGTCTAATGACATCCTTGGTATGGACTAGGAAAACGTCGCCGATATAGAGATGGTTCGTGGGGACATAGACACAGCATAGCTCCTCCTCCCCGGAATAGCTCTGCCTCAAAAAGACAGGTCAGATAATCAAGTTTACTTAGGTGAGAGGAGTAAGCAAATGCATTATCTGAAGTCTGAGCACTGCTGCTCAAGAATCTCAAGTAAGAAGGGGAAGAAACCCAACTTTATTCCCCAAAAATTTTGTAGATATAATCAATTAAAACTTTAAAACTTCAAGCCAGTAATTGTATCAATTAAACTTTCATGCGTGAATCATTTTAGACCCTTCGCAGGGTTTTATTTAAAACCATGAATACATAATTAACGCAAAATTAGAGGAAAAGTTGAAATCAAGTGTGTATTAGTTTTTCATCTTCTCTTCCTTTATATTTCTTTGCTTATTTAGGAAGACTTGCGTGATCATTTTCCTCGCTACTTCAATAAGACTTTAGAAGAACACAAGTTAATGTAGATGATTTTTTGAGTTAATTTTAAACGAAAATAGTTATGAATTACTAACTGAAGGTCCAAATTAATTCATTTAGCAACGTTTAAGATCCTAATTGATTTAACCGGCAAAGTTTAGTGGTATAAATTGATATTTCCCAAAAGAATATATCAGACTTTGTTTGCTTTAAGTTTACCAAAGTTTACCTGGAGGACTACGGACGACGTGATGAAACCAAATGCATATTCGCCAATACGAGGATGTCTTATGATAGCTACTTCCTTGAAGGCCTGTGAGTTTTGGTCTGATAATAGAAATATAACAATTAGCTGTCAGAACTCAAGCAACCAAATAAGAGCAATGGCAAATAATCAGTAACCACCTGATGATATTGCAGAACTAATTTGCTTAGAAGCATTGTAGATATGACGCACAAATGGCATCCTCTTGATAAACCACTCCCCAAGGCCCAGGACAGATGCTCCCAACCAAGACGACATAAACACGCCAACCAGGAAGATGAATGTAATGGAAGTTACAAATCCAAGACCTATTCAAGATGCAAAAACAAAAAAAAAAAAGAAAATGACAATGGCCAAGTTGAATTAGAAGAGACAAACTATACAAATGAGGCATGTCTCAAGGAGATCAGAAATCAGAGTATTATGCTCTAATATTCGTGAGAAATGAAAGACTCAGAAAGTAAACACTTTACACGTTCATGAATCCATTTATCTTGCACAAAATATTATGTTAAGCTGTCATATGCCATAACCAAGAAAGGCAAAGGATTGCAGTAAATTCCAGAGATGTCTCTGGTAAAAAAGTTAAGTTTAGTTCCAAACATCTAAACATGTTTTTTGAATAATTGGGGTGTGGGGGGCCCACTCCTTGTATTGTGCTCATAATCCACCCCAACTCATCCCCAGGGAGACTGCAACCACCCAAAGGTTAGCTCCAACAGACAAAAAGGTTTTAAATTAAGCGTTCTAGGTAGTCTGTACAGGCTTGAACCTAGGACCCTGAAAGGGTATTCTCAAAACATCTCAATCTCTTGCCACCAAGGCTTATCCTTAAAATACATCCTAACATTTTATTAAAAATTGTGGACAAAAGAATATTGCATTTCGAAAATATTAGTTGCTCATTAAGTATAAGAATATTTGCAAGAGTAATCAAGTCATCGTCGTCAATCAGAAAGCTAAGAGTCTAATCTTTCAAGCACAATAAGACACACAAACTGAAATTATCTGTATGCTGTGTTAGGATAAAGAGGGAAACCAGCAAGGGAAAATCCCCAAACATGGAGTGCCACCGACCACAAGTTAGTGTATAAAACTTGTCAAATAAATACCAGAGACAGGAGAAGAAATGATTAAATAATGGCTTACCAAAAATATTAATTCCAAGATGTGCATAGATTGGAGAGAAGAATCCATCCACAAAACGAATAAACCACCACGTTATGTAGAATGTAATTGCTATAGGAAATAGGATGACACTGCAGAAAGCATATTGTTATAGAACATTGTAGCATTAATGCAGAAATAAGCAGTTTTTCTTTAGTACAACAACTATGGCGTGGGGGATTGAACCTTCGACCTTTAGGGACGGAGGTCATGCCAATACCACTAAGCCAGACTCATTTTACCATGCAGAAATAAGCAGTTATAGTACAACACTAGACGAGACAGAAAAGTGGTGGAACTAGGCATGATTAGTTGGCAACTTGGAATTACCCAAAAAAATACTTAAATTATACAAGTTTCATTTCTAATCGGGAAAAAGGAAATAAAGCAGAACTAGATTAGAAGTGATCATTCATATCCGTGACTGTTATCAAGGGCAAGAGTTTGACATGAATTTTTTTCTAATGGGTTAGTAATAGAGCATACCATCCATTTTATGTCAACAGTCAAAATTTAGTCATTAGACATGAGCATTATTATAAGTCTTAGGAAAGATTCCTTAAGAAACAAGGTTAAGCCTCTAGGACATTAAGTGCAAGTTTGGGAGTGATTTTAAAATCGTCAAGCTCACTTTTGTCATTTTCAAAATCACTCTAAAATACACACAAACCCAAAATAAAAACTCTAAAATATGCTTTTAACCACTCAATATTAATTAATAGCAAATTTTATACTTTTAAATGCAACTCTCATATCATCAAAATTACTTTTGAAGGCTTAAAAACATGTTTCATAGTGATTTTGAAGATGAAAAAAGTGATTTTAACCATTTTAACATCACTCCCAAACATAACCTAAGATTATCAAGAGACAGATGTTTACTTGAACATCCAATTGAGAGAAATCAGAAAATTTCCAAAGTGGAGAAAACCCCTTTAGAACATTACTCGAACAAATTGCTCATGGTCTCTTCACCAACCAACACATTGAACTCTCTAGAATCTTCAGTTTTCCAAAACATGGAGATTTTCTCCCTTGTTCCGCCTAGATACTCTACACCTTCAATTATCACCAACGGGTATCAATACACATGGGCAACTCCTAAGACACCGTATACTATAGCTTGTGACCACCAAATGAAACACATAAACAAGACAGTACTAAACCCACGGGCAAAAATAGAAAAATTAGTTAAGTTAAAGCCAAGGTAAGGTACACGAAAAGCAACTATAATAAATTATGTGATATGAAGATGCTCACCGATAGAGACCAGGTAGCGTGCAATCATAGTGCTATTGTTATGAATTATCACAGAGGAATCAAACAACGCATTGACATGTGCATAAAACTGATTCAAGAATATACAACAGGCTGCTGCAGTGTAAGTAATACGACGTGTGATCCTCTTTAATAGATATCCATATACAGACATGCTTATATGACATGGACGAAACTAAAGAGAAAGAAGAGCTCACCATCCAGTCATGAACTTCTTTGAGGCCCAGCTTCTAACAACCTTGTAAAATGTCTGAAACCAATATTGAATAGACTGTCAGGCAGATAATAAGAAAGAAAAATGCATAGCCACGAGGAAACCATAAAATCTAATATATTCAAATTGGCCCGGTGAATATTCCAATTATGAAGAACATACTGGAAGGTAATATTGATTTGAAATATTCAATTGCTGCTACGAATTCAAACAGAACCAAGATCAATCAATTTCTCCAAACGAAGTTCTAGGGCAAAGAGTAATCAACCAAATTCTGAATTGGTCAAGAATTAGTGAGGCCAGGCAAGTTCTGTGAAAAGCACCCATATGCTTGACTCTGATACTAAGAAATCCACAACAAATTTAACGAGCGCTAGAATAAAAAGGATCCGGCGAATCTAAGCAGCAGTTACAAATGAAGCAGCCAGCCTAAATTATACCTCTCTGCCAGAATGATGAGACGAGGAGGAAGACGACGAAGGTTTGGCGGATGCCTCATCAATAGCGGACTCCGCAACCGGAATAAGAAGCTCTCGATCTCGTTCTCTATCTCTGCTCGCCATGGCAATAGCCGATTTCTCATCACCCATGACGACCACACTAGCAGAGCAACAACACCCTTTTGTCCTTTTCCAGAAAACCCTAACCCTAATTCCTTCCAAAAAGCGGTATGAACAGTGTCAGAATCGGAGAAGAAGATGCAGAAAAGAAATTTCCAGAGGGGAAAGAACTTTCCGAGATCTTCTTCCACAATATTGGTTGCTTAATCTTGTAGCTTTTTCGGATTCCAAACTTCGAATTCTCGAAGTAATGAATTTCCGCGAGGTTGAAAAGCTGAAGTGGGAAGTGGGATTGAAGAATTGAATCAAATTGAAATGAACAGTGGAAAATCATGGATGAGTATATGAATTGGCATTGTTGGATTGGTAATTTGGTCAGTTGTTGATCTTTGGGGACAGAATTCTGCTGTCAATAAGTAGTTTGTGAGCTGTCTTTAATTTTCTCTCCTCCTTTAGTAGAAAAATAAAAGAAAATATCTTGAAAATATCGATATTTATCACTATTGCATTTTACAATGAAATGTCTACATTTTTCTTTTTCTTTTAAGAATTACAAAAAGAAACATCAACCTGAAAGCAAATAAAGCTTGTCTTATTCAACGAGTCATACCAACCAAATAGGAAATAGGAAAGTCCTATAACTATTGCCCCCATTAGCTATTGTCTTGCGAGTAATACCATTTGTAACTACGCTTTGAAAATGATCCTTGTGTATATATAGTTGATCTAACCTAATCCGAATATATATGTATATATGTTGTTTGTTCCAATAATGGTCTTTTTTAACTCGTCTATATTCCAATGGGAAAAAAGAAAGAAGGTTTTCGTTTCATTCAACCAAGTCTCTTTTCATTTTTCGAGCAAGAAGCGGAACTACAGGGATGAAATAAAAAAATTTTCTTACGATTACGCCTGAGAGCCCACTTGAGCAATTTGTCATTCTCTCATTGATTCCTATGAATATAGGAAACTTTTATTTCTCATTCACAAATCCATCTTTATTTATGCTGCTAACTCTCAGTTTAGTCCTACTTCTGGTTCATTTTGTTACGAAAAACGGAGGAGGAAACTCAGTACCAAATGTTTGGCATCCTTGGTAGAGCTTATTTATGATTTCATGTCGGGTATACGAACAAATAGGTGATTTTTCTAGAAATGTTAACAAAAGTTTTTCCCTCGCATCTTGGTCACTTTTACTTTTTCGTTATTTCGTAATCCCCAGAGTATGATACCTACTTTTTCGTTATTTCGTAATCCCCAGAGTATGATACCTTATAGCTTCTCAATTGAAGAAAATGTGTTAAACCCTACTAATCAAATTCCAAACTCAATTGAATCTCTTGTTAGAACTAAAATGCGTGTGTATATATATTCCCCCCTCATTTGAAAAATAGTTAAGTTTTTTTTTTTCCTTTGTAGATGGAGGAGTGAAATGGATCATATACCATTTAGGTTACATCCTCATGATTTTTATCATAACCAAATAAAAGTGGTTTTTTTTTTTTTTTTCAATTGGTGGAGGTATGAAACTTTGAACCTCTAATTTCGAGAGAAAATCTGAATGCCAATTATTGTTACTTTAGCTACTAATGTAGTTAAGACAATAAAGTTAGAGTGACACGTGAACTTTTGGGACCCCTAGAAAATTTTATAAGACATAAAGTGATTTCTTTTAATAGTGAAACATACGAGCTCCTTAGGCTAAACAATAAGTGGAGTTCACAATTTCACAGTTTTCAACTCCTTGGTCGAAACACCTCGTAATTTCATGTTCGAAGACGGCTACACAAGTATTTACCTAACATTGGTTTTATTGTTATGCAAGCTAATGCCAGACCAATAGGCAAAGCCAATGCCACACACTTGAACTAGTTTTCTAAAGCATAAGTTAGTTTCTTCATTGTATCACCCAAAAATGTATTAAAAAATTAAGTCAGATTTTAAAAACTAATTCAGCTGTGGGTTTAAGTTTAAGCAAGGTGAAAAACTTACTAAAAAAATTACCATAAAAACAAACATAATCTTAAAAAACAAAAAACAAAAACAAAGAAACAGAAAACAAAAACAAAATGGTTGTTAAGACCGAACCTAAACTTTTGTTATATTGAAATAAACATAAAAATATATAGAAATCAAAATGAGAGATCAAAACTAAAATAAATATATTAATGGCAATTTGTTTTCCAGAGATGTAGATAACTAGAATCTTAGATATCCATAATTATAGATGTTTGATATATTTAGACTATCATGTTTGTTTTGTAGAAATATTTTTGTAGATATCTATAAATATTTTGATAACTTTATTTGTTTTATAGGAATTCTATTCTTAAATTTATATAATGTTCAAAGAATAACCTTACGACTATTTATTAATTTATAAGTAATTTTGATATGGTTTGAACTTATATAACATAAATGTTTTTATCAATTTGAATTTCTTTTTAAATTAATACAATTTATATTATTTTTATGTGCTATTTTTTTCGACAAAATAATATATCATAATTTAAGATTTTTTATAAAATAAATATTAATTTAAATTTAAATATCTTACTAAAAAATAATGAAGATTACAATATAACAAAAAAAAAAATGATATATATGGTATACAATATTTATTTTAATTATATAATGCAAATGAAAATTAATATATATAGAAAAAAATTAAAAGAAAAAAAAGGGCCAAAAGGATATGTGCTTAACTTGGGAATCCTAGAATGTTAGGACATCCTAGAATGTCAGGGAATCTCCAAGTATCTTACAATAACAATTACGGTATTCCAAATGTCCACCAAAAAAAATTAGGATGTCCGCAAACTAAACTACTCCTAATAGTTCAAAATATCTTACAATAACAATTATGGTATTCCAAATGTCCACCAAAAAAATTTAAGATGTCTGCAAAATAAACTACTCCTAATAGTTTAAAAGATAAAATAGATAATTTAAGTAGTGTGATATGAAGTTTTGAATCATTCCCACTGATTTGATATAATTATTAATTTGAAGCATTAAACCTATATTTTATTATACAATTTAATATAATATCTCAAAATTACAAAGAAAAAATGGAAAAGAAGAAAAAAGTGGAAAATGAAGAACAAACAAAGGCTCATGCGAAGACCTCATGAATCAATCCAACCAATATTCTCTCCTCCAGATCTTCCACAACTTCCTCTGCTTCCTTCATCGATTCTCGAATGGGCCACCGCCAGCGTAAACCAAAAAGTCCGTTTGTTTCTTCATTGATTTTTCTGTAATTTCTCAAAGATTCCACGCCGTCACAGGCATTCGGCGGCGATTCCTCCGGCGAGATCCATAATCTCGAACTCCCTATGTTTCATGTAAGCAAACAACCGATTAATCTTCAAGAATGTTGTAATTGTTTGGTTAGATGAAATGAAACTGATGAATATATGTTTATGGTTGCAAAAGTGATGCAGAATGTTCGTTACCATTCGCATTCAGATGGTAGAGCTCATTCGTGTGACTGGAAGGCAGCGGATTGATCGAAATCGGAGCTTTCGGGCTAGATACAGGTTTGGTGACTGATATTTCATGGTTTATGTACTTCGAGCTTTCTGGTGTGCAGCATGAGTGAATGAGGGACCTCTGGCTTTCGCTACAGTAGTCTGTAATGTGGAAAAAAGAAGTCATGAACATCTTGATCTTAACGAGGAAAGCATGCTTAAAGTAAAATGATGTCTCAGACACTGAGAATAGGCAGAAGAACAGCAGCTGATTAAAAATAATTAGATAGAACTGAAGGAACTTTATCACTCTTGATTTAGAATTGAAGCCCCAATTGTATGTTGTTGTCTGAATCGGAGATGAAGATATTTCCCTCGCTATCGACATTATTATTTGTTGTTTCACTCCTCTTCATCAATAAAGACTTTCTTCCATCTATTATTAGCTAAAATAATAAATGTTGCTAGTTGCATGAATTATTAGAACTTATTTGTGGTAACATGGGATGAAAATGTTAACATATGATGTTTACTTATTATTATATTTTCAATTGTTATTCTCGTTTTAGTATACCCACTTTCTATCCATACTGCCACTGAGTTTTCTCCTTGCCAATTGCCACTTTTGATATTTATTTGTTACTGTAGCAATAGATACTTGTGGATCAATTTGAAACCAGAAGTTTTCGTATATAAAATGCCTTACGTTTGTATAAAATAAAATATTCTGAGAATTTAGTGCAAATCTTAGTTTGACTTGCACTAGTAAGCATAGCGAACAACCAGTGTTCTGCTCTACCTGTTCTAGTTATATTAGTTAGGAGATTTACCACATGTTTGATATCTGGAGCTACCGCCTTTTTCCTTCATATTTAATAAAGATGCTGGAGAATATGTTTGATCAGGCTTCCTAACATTGCTTTTGCCTCCAAAGTTAATGGCCTGCAGAAAGCAATTTACATAAGTTTTAATTATTTCCAGATGCCAAAATTCTCTCCTCATCTCCAATCAAATTTTTGGAGCTTGTAACTAATCAATTTCTGTATTCACACCTCAATAATTTTGTTCCCAAACAATAATAGGAAAAATAAAATGGCATGTGAAAGCATGGGAATATAAGAAAGGAGGTATTTTTGGACTTACCGTTGATTTCTCTACTGAAACCTCGTTGATGACCTTCTCTGCAATTGTTTGATTCATGCTGAATGGGCTGCTCTCGGGAGTGGTGTCTGATGTAGGAGTAGAGTCCTGGGGGATGGGTTCCCCTACGTCATTTGGTTTGCGTTGAAGTTTGCTAAGGGACCTCTGTACTTCATCTTGAAATTTTGGCACAATCTTAGCTTGCGAATGTAGATTTTTTCTAGCTACAATCTCTTTCTGTGATTCAAGAACTTTCTTATCAGTTGCTTCTTTCTTCTGGAGATTTTGATCGAGTAGAATATGTGAAATCCTTTTTTTGGGCTTGATAACATTGATACATTCTTTTGGTTTCCAATTATCTTCTTTTCGGTTCTGAGTTTCTTTTCTGTGATAAATCCTTGAGATTGCAGTTTCTTCAGCCCCTATTGACCCAAGCACCTTTTTGGAATTTAAAGCTTCTACTTTATTTTCATCCTTTTGCTGATGATACTTTTCTTTCATCTTCAGTTTCATGAACTTTTTCTTGTTCAATGCTCCATCTTCCTCAGATACTTGTGCTTGACGGTCCTCCAATTCAACCTGTGAAACACGCACAGGTTTTAGAAGTACAATTGGTGGGGCAGTATGGGTTAACTCTTCTCTTGGACATCTGTAGCTCGAATAATTGGAATAGTCATTCACTTCCTTTGCAGAATGTTTAAGAATGCCTTTGGATTGCTGGGTGTCAAGATTTGACTCCAAGGTTCTCTGTGCTATCTTGTGTGTGGCAGACTTTGGTTTCTTTGTCTCAGCCATCTCCATGCTAAACTTGGGCCTCTGGCGATCTGAAATCTTCTCATCAAGAAACTGTTTGTGTAGATTTTCATGCATTTGCTTTGATTGAGGTTCTAGACCCATTAGCTTGGCAATCAGATTTTTGCCATTACTCTTCTTTGCTTGGTTGGGAGCAGTGTTGTACATCATTGAAGATTGGCTAGAGCTTGTGGATGCGAAATCTGAAGCTGAGCTTTCCATACTACTTGCAGGAAAACTGATTCTTTCAGTCATGTTTGTTGTGTTCGGAAGGAGTTGTCTTGCAAGGCGATCTCGAATCATCTTCTTCAGTTCCTCAGCACCATCTCCGTAAGAATAATCAGCTGAAAGCCGGGGTTTTTGAAATTCATTTTGGTTGAAGCGTGTTCTCTCCATGCCCATATTTCCAGTTGTTTTCCTGTCTATCCGTTCATTTTTCCTCATCTGAGTCATATACCTTGAAGCTTCCTGCAATTTCCCTAGAATGACCAAGGACTGCTGCAAATCAAGAGCTCCTTCAAACAAATCTCTTGCAATTTGGTCAGATTGTCTATCATACTTCATCCCATTAGACCACAAATCAATTGTCCGATTCAGCTTCTGAGCTCCTCTGGACACTTCCATAAGTTGAGATGAGGATGGACTACTGAATTCATCTCTTAGTTCTTCGATGGTTGTTTCCTTTCCTTGTAACTTACAGTCTGAAAATTCGTATAAGTTCTTCCTAGCTGTCCGGCTTTTGACCCGTTTCTCCATTTTTGATGGAGCAACTTTCTTTTTTCTGACAGTGCTCTTATCAACTATGCCTTTGGGATCGTTACAAGTTAGAAATGATTTGTAAATTCTTAAGCTTAAACTGTCCTGAGGCATATCTTGTTGATTGAGATCTCATATACATTGGCAGAGCAGAGTCAGATGCTAACACTATTGATATTCCACAAACCATTTCCAAAAATTCCTACATAACTCTGCATGGTTTTGGATATCATATAATAATTTCAAGGTCTGAGATAGTTTTCAACTGTTTGGCTCTGTACAAAGGAAAAATCCAGGAAAATGAATGGTCATTTTCTCATCTCCATTCCTCAATCCAAAACTATAACAAAAAGGAAATAGAAGTGTGGAACCAAAATAAAGAAGAAGAAAAAAACTGAAAAGGAAAAGGTAATTGAAAGCATAGAAAGAAGGCTAAGAACCAATAAACAAAAACCAACCGACGGCGTCTCAAAGGATGATACCTGCAATGGAAGTGAGAAGATACAAAACAGAGCTTCGAATGAGACGAAGCGAATCAAACAGGAGCAGAGCAGTTGATGTCTTTGACTTATTAACAAAGAAAGAAGAGTGAGCCTTGGTGCTTTTTTTTCTTAGTTTTCTGATGATTCTATGAAACCAAACAGATTCTTAGAGAAACATGAAAACTTTCATCAATGGCTACTCTTGATTTTGGTCCTAGCCATTTCAAGAGTACTTTTGAAGCAAAACCTGTTCTCAGTAAAAGCAAGAAAAAGCTGAAGGCTTCACAGAAGGGAAACTGCCTTCAAGTCAAGTTGGTTGAATTATATTCATTACATTACTGTTTCTTACATATCTGTCTTAGAATGTTTGGGCCATTTGTAGCCAACAACTACTTTAAGCACTCAAAGTAGAAAACTAATAATTTCATGGTTTGCTCTTCTCATACCAGCAATGTGCAAGGGGAGAAATGAAAGAAATTTGCAAATCAAGAATACAATTCCTCTCACAATTAATGATTCATGTGCATATTGAATAAAGGGAATCATTCCCTCTCTAATCTATACTTTTAGAGTTGTTTTTTTAGAGAAATTAGAGAGCTAGCATTAAATCTTAGACATGGAAAAATGTTATTATGTTGAGCTATTTTTACCCACCTGAAATTAATTTTGAATTTTTTAAATTTTTATATGGGTATCTCTATCTTTTACTAAAAGTGGAGGGAATGGTTAAGATATTTACCCATTTAGTCTTTAAACTTTGATATTTTTTAAATCTCACATATCTACCCAACGCAACAATATTGAAAGTTTTTATTTTTTATTTTTTTTTGGACAATATGTGGGTTGGGAAGATCAAACCTCTAACCTTAATAAGGTTGACAGTATAAGTTTATATCCGTTGAATTATGTTTGTGAAGGTACAATATTGAAAGTTTGGAGTTCCAATAAACATAAATTCTAAATTTATATTTGACAGATTAATTAATTTAAATTTTTTTGTATTTGCCGGAGACATATTAAGTACAAAATTAAAAGTCTAGCATTTGAAAATTCAAGGATCAGATAGATACCAATCTCAAAGTCTAGGGATTCAACTTTTAATTTAACCTATATTTAAATTCATTTAATTGCTAATTAGGGCAATCTTAGCATTGTTCACTAATCAAAATTTTCTTTTAGTTGATATGAGGGCTCGTTTGATATTGTTTTCATTTCTTGCATTTTTTACGAGGGAGGTTG
This sequence comes from Citrullus colocynthis, assembly GCA_031780015.1. Taxonomy (NCBI): domain Eukaryota; kingdom Viridiplantae; phylum Streptophyta; class Magnoliopsida; order Cucurbitales; family Cucurbitaceae; genus Citrullus; species Citrullus colocynthis. The sequence goes on from QLSR01000294.1 coordinate 279,994, forward strand.
ATTTTTTTTCATTAGAATAGGTGGAAGATTAACAATCAAATTATTCCAAAGTTAAAACAAACATTGAAAAAAAAATTAATTTAAAATGTCATCTTCATATAAATGGTTGATTTCATGTTTGGTTGATGGATGATACTAACCACAGTAATTAGTTTTTAAAAAAATGAGTTATTATCTATAATTAATTGAATGAGCTCCATGCTTAAATGCATTCACATGATTCTTGCAATCTAAGATATAGCACTGTGTTTTCTTTTTAATATTACTTTTGCTGCCTCTCATAAATGCATTAAAATTTTCACCGCTTCATTTTTTTTTTCTTTTTTCTTCGTCTTTTTCCCTTTGGATGACATTCAATTTCAAGTCAGAATTTTGAAATATATTTTCAGTTTAATTATCCTTAAGCATCACTAATAGAATCACCGAAGAGTATAACGGTTTGAAAATCCTGGTATTAAACATTTGTCGATCACTGAAATTTCCGATGAGTGAATCAACAATTTTATTATACCGTAAAATAAATAATCAAACATAAAAAAATAAGCAATAAAATATCACTAATAGATATATAATACAAATAATAAACACATATTTGAAAAGTATAAAATATTTATTTATTAAATTGAATAAGTGGTTTATTTATTTATTTATTTATATAAAATTTCTAGAAAGATCCATTAATATTGATATTTTTGTTGACGTCGACATTTTAAACCTTATTTGAAATTAAATTTAATGATCATATTTCTCTTCATAATTTAAAAATTTTAAATTAACTCACTCACATTTTGAATTGAAGTCCCTGATCTCTCTTTAAATTGTCATTTTGTTTGTGTTAAAATTTGCTTTTGATATTGGATTGATTTCTTTATTAGAAGTGAACATAATTGGACAATAATCGACAAGTTCCAATTTCCATACTCGTATGAAAATAAAAAGTCTTACTGAAAAATATGGTTTCATTTGAAAAATAATAAAGACAATAATAGTATAGACGGTGCGTATAAATCATGAGTCAAACACATATAAGTAAACATTTTTCAAATATTAGCTAACATGAGCCTAACTTAATTGTATCTACAAATTATTCCCAATTATAATCTCAGTTTGGGCCATTTTTCACACTGGGCTTTAGTTAACAAAAATGGGCTTTATACTTGGGCCAGTTTTTTCTTATGAGATGAACCCAACTTGGTCCATTTTTCACTTTGGGCTTGGGCCTAGAAGTTTGGGCATCACAATCTTGAAAGAGAAGACCAACTTGTGAAGGTTAAAGGGCACTTTTGGAACTTGGGCAAGATATTTTAAGGCTCCTTTGGGAATGTATTCAAACACATTCAAATTTTTTAGAATAAATTTTAATTGGAAATATATTTAAGCAATTATTAGTGTATTCTCACGATTACCCTAATTCTATAACTAAAGTTGTTAATTAATATGTGTGTATCTATATGTATTTAAATAATTTTCTCTTTTTAATAGGGAATTAATTCAACTAGCATAAAATCTGTTATGTATCCTAGATTATCGGATTAAAAGTTCAAATTTTTCACTCCATATGTTGTTGAACTAAAACAGTATTACGAAAATGTAAAACTAAATAACTATTAAGTAATTTTAAATATTTCCATATTCAAACAAAAATATCTGTAATATACATAAACCATCATCCAAATTTTATATTTTAGAAGTAGCATATTTAGATTTTACATTAATTATTTATTTAGGCTTGTTACCATTTTTTTTTCTAGATTCTAAAAACAAAATAAGTTTTAAATTTGTTTTAGTTCTTGAAAATATTAGCAGGGGGTAAGAACAAAATATTGAATTCTTGAGGGGAGTATAATTTACACATTTAAGACTCGTTTAATAACGTTTCTATTTCTTGTTTTTTATTTTTTAAAAAATAGACTTGTTTGATAACTAAACCCATCCATCGTTTCTAAATTTTAAGAATTTGTACTTAAAATTGGGCAAAATTTGAGAAACTGCACCAAGTTTTTCGTTTTTCAATTAATACTTCACCAATATTTGTCTTTTTGTTTTTTTTTTTAATTAATCTCTCTTTCATTTCTTAATTTTTGTTATATTAACATATTAGCTTAAGTTAAATTTTCCAATATTTATATATTATTTTAATCTTCAATGTTTATATTTAAATATTTTTTTAATTTTAAATTCTAAATTTTGCAATATGCATATTTATATATATTTTAATTTTGAACTTTATTTTTAGTACATTTGAAACCAATTAGAATTTTACCATACCTAAATTTTGTTTACTGAAACATTCATTTAGCTTCCCTTAATATTTTACAATCATGACATTTAGGTTCTATTTGGATAGATTTATAAAATGATGTTTTTCAAAAAGTCATTTTCAACGGTTTAAAATAAATTATTTGACAACTCTTTCTCAATAGCATTTTTATATACTAAAAGTGATATTACTAACATCGAATTATTATAAAAGATGATTATAAATACTATTATCCAATAATTTAAAATAACGGTCACCAAAGTTGGTCGTTTTGTTTGGGTGGTCGCCACCAGAGTTTGTGGTGGTGGTTGTCGGAGGTGGTGGTTGGAGTTGGCCACCGGTGGTAGTGAGAAAAGGTGGTGGTGGCTACTAGAAGTAGCCATCAATAGTAGTGGTTGGAGGTGGCCACCGACGTTGTTATAAAAAACGAGAAATAAGAAATAGTTAGCAAACATATTCTTATTTCTAATTATTAAGAAATAAGAAACAGAAAACGAAAAACGTTATCAAACAAGACCCTATTTTTTAAAAAACAAAATAGTTACGAAATACCGACATTCTAAAATTGAAGTATATTAAATATATGGGGCAAATGGCATGCGGTCTTTGGTCTTGCTTTTACTCATAGACGTGCAAATTAGTGGAACTCCACCTTTGGTTTTGTCGCCAATTTCAACCTTTATTTTTCTTCAAATATGTTTGGTAATGCAGTAATAAATGGGGGAAAAAATACTTCATTTTCATTTTCAACATTTAACATAATTATGTTCCTTAAACAAAACAACTTTTAACATAATTGTTATGGCTATCATATCCCACACTCAACTATATATTAATTACATTTAATTTTCAAATTTTTTCTCTTAATTAAATTTGAACCAGTATTTAGTTTTTGAATTAATTTATTGAAAAGATTGGGCTAGAGTACTTGAATTCTATGTCTAATGAAATTCTAATGCTCTGTTTTGCAACAATGTTGTTTTTAGTTTTATGTTTGTTTGATTTTTCTTAAATTCTATATTATGGTTCTTACGTTTTTGCTAGAAACACTTGAATTTTTAGTCAAATTTTAAAAGCAAAAAGCAAAAAGCAAAATAGGGGTGTTCAAATGACCCGACAACCCGAACAATCTGGACTACCCAACCTGAGTAATAAAGATTGGGTTTTGGTTAATTTAAAATTTGAGTTGGGTTGAGTTAATTTATTTTTTGTATTTTTCGAGTTGGATTGGCTCTCGAGTGGCAATTTTGAAAAAATCAAGTTGACCCAATCCAACCCGAATTTCTAATATATATATATATATATGTTAGTTTAAGTTACTGTTAAGAACTATTTTATACTTTTTTCTTGGATTAATAGATATGTCAACTAATGTTTCATGGATATGCCAATGTGTTTTACCAAAAAATAGGAGAAAAAAAAAAAACACACACACAAAACCCGACAACCCAACCCAACCCAACCCAACTCAACTCGAATTTTAAGTGTTGGGTTGGGTACCCTATTCGGGTAGCCAACCCGATCAACTTGAATTTTTTGGTTGGTCCAAAAAATGTCCCAACCCAACCCGTGTTCATCCCTAAAAGTGGATAACAAAACAAATCAATTTATAGGTAGAAATGGTGTTTATAAGCCTAATTATCAAAAGACAAAAAACCAAATAGGGTCTAAGCTAAAATTTTGAATTTAAAAAAAGTATGGAATAGGTCAAGAACTCACACAAAATAACAAATTCAGAGATTTATTATGAACAATATTGGAAGCTTAAAAATCTATTAGACACTTTTTAAGGTGCAAAGTTTTTTTTAATATAAAATTGAAAGTTTAAAAAATTATTACATCTTTTTAAAAGTTAAAAGACCACGTAGACACCAAACTCAAAATTTAAATACTAAATTGTAATTTAATTTTATTTCTCAAGATTACTCTAACTAGATAACTTCAACTATTCTCTAAACTACACATAACAAAATATTAACATTTTCTTTTAGTTATTTACCAAACATATGTTTGCTAAAGTTCTTTACAAAACAACTCCCAAAATCCCCTAAATATTACTTTTTTTAAAATAAAAAACAAACCTAATTAATTTCTCCAAACAATGTATGCATCTATTTGACCTTGTAATTTGTAAACTTAAATATATTTAAAAATGAAAGTCAACCCCAAGCAGTTCAAAGATAGAGTTTCAAGATTTAAATTTGAAATTTTAAAATTTGAATATTTGAGTAAAGAAATGGCTTAATCTTATTGGGAATGGGCATGTCCAGCTTGTGTTGTCCTTCCATGGCAGCCAAGAACAGTCTGTTTTAGACTTTGGAAAATCTTTCAAGATTTGATTTGTTGTAGCCAAAGAACTCGTGGAAATCGATGAGAAATTTTATAGACTTGGAGAGAGATTTAACCTTTCTTTTATAGAGTCCAACAACACGTGGAAGTGAAAGATTTGAACCTTTAATCTTTTAAATGTATATGTTTATATTGGTTGAACTATCTTAAATTGATCGTAAGCATATGTTTGGCCAAAGGAAAATTCCGCTCTCTATTTGGTCCGTAAAATTCTTAAACCAATCTAGTTTGAGCCCATAATTAAAAAATATCAATTTCCTGTTCCACAAACTAAACAATTCAATTTCTACATACTAAATAATTCCATTCCTTATCCTAAATGTCTTTGATTTATCCAAAAAATGTAATATTTATTGTATACATTTTTTTTAATTCAAGACCCTAAAACGAACATTTTAGATGCCAGTTTTATTTTTAGAGTGTTATATTACAAATAAGAGAGAATGAAAATTCAAACCTAAACTAAAAAAAAAGAGATATTTATGTCTAACCATTCGAGCTACCCAATTGACTTTAAATGATTTCTTATTTTTGATGGGTAAAAATTAACAATCTAAAAAGTTTTAGGAAAAAAAATAGTAAAGGAAGCAAAAGATTTTTCTCAAAAAAGAAAAAAAATGTAGCCACTTAAAAGAAAACTTACAAATAAAGAAGTTTATTAGTTACATTTACTTATTTAGAAGGAAAAAAAAAAAAAAAACTTTTTTTTTTTTTTTCTTTTAAATAAGTAAATGTAACTAATAAACTTCTTTATTTGTAAGTTTTCTTTTAAGTGGCTACATTTTTTTTCTTTTTTGAGAAAAATCTTTTGCTTCCTTTACTATTTTTTTTCCTAAAACTTTTTAGATTGTTAATTTTACCCATCAAAAATAAGAAATCATTTAAAGTCAATTGGGTAGCTCGAATAGTTAGACATAAATATCTCTTTTTTTTTAGTTTAGGTTTGAATTTTCATTCTCTCTTATTTGTAAGATAAGACTATAAAAAAAAAAAGGAAAATGGGTTTTTTTTTTTTTGTTTTCCAACTAAATAAGTATATGTAACTAATAAACTTCTTTATTTGTAAGTTTTCTTTTAAGTGGCTACATTTTTTTTTCTTTTTAATTAGTTAATGTTAATTAAAAAATTTTTTAATTAACATTAACTAATTAAAAAGAAAAAAAAAAAAAAAAACCCATTTCTTGTTTTCTCCTATACATTGCAAAAAAATTGTCGTTGTTGAAGAAAAGATTGGATTCAAAATGGTTAGAGCTTTGATTCAGCAACCAAGTGTTCAACAGTCAAGATCATTCCATTTGAAAAGAATGGTGGAGCTTCCTGGAAGACAAACACATAGTTTGATTTTAGAGAGTGGACAAGAGAGCCATGGCTCAAGAGATTCTTCTGAACCCCAAAGAATTGGATGGGCATTGAGTGAAAATAAAGGCCCTGTTTCGTGTCTCGATGCACATGGTATCAAAGCAAGAGGTTCTCGATGTCAACCTAATTCAGGTAAAATCACGTCATTTTTACCTCTTAATTCTGTCGAATTACTCTAAACTTTCAATTTCATCCAATTGCAACGAAAAACAAAGTTATTCAAGGGTTAATTTGTGCATTAGACGGTAGATATTGCAATACTTATCTCAGTTTTGGGTTCAAATTTATACAACTCGACGAGTTTAAGGGTGAAAATTAAAAATTTCCCAGAAGTTTCCTTATCTTCTTACCAGTTTGTTTCATTGTCCTGATGATATGGTTTTGTTTGGTTTAGATTTGGATTTGATGAAAGCAAAGTTTGCTAAATTGCTTTTGGGTGAGGATATGTCGGGAGGTGGAAAGGGTGTTTCTTCTGCTCTGGCTTTGTCCAATGCTATAACAAATCTAGCAGGTTTCTTTTTCTTTTTTGTCCACCTTGTACTTCAATTCGGATGGATTTGAACGTCCGACCTCTTAATTGAGAATATATGTTTTAATCAGTTAGAGCTACAATCTGATTTGTATTGATATGAGAAAATATTGCAGCATCTACTTTTGGAGAGCAGAAGCTCGAGTCGTTATCTCCGGGGAAGAGAACAAGATGGAGAAGAGAAATAGAGTGGTTTTTATCCGTAACCGATCACATTGTTGAATTTGTCCCTTCAAAACAGACGTCAAAGGATGGAATAGACATGGAGGTCCTCCTCCTCTCCCTAAACCCCTTTTCCAACACATCTAACCTCTCGGTTGAGAGTATATGCTTGGCCTCGTTTCCTTGCTTCGTGTTCTAAAGAATTGCGTGTTTTTCTTCTTATAGATCATGGTGACTTTACAAAGGAAAGATTTGCTCATGAACATTCCAGCACTTAGAAAACTAGATGCCATGTTACTTGTAAGTACCTCACCAATTTTCAGTTCTATCATCCTAAGGACTTTTAAGGTTTATTACCCTTAATTTGAATTCTCACTTGAAATATCATTGACAGGGTTACTTGGATCAATTTGGTAAACTACATGAATTTTGGTATGTATCAAGAGATGATGAATCTGCAAAAGATGATACACAGAGAAATGGAGACAAATGGTGGCTACCGGCGGTTAAAGTACCTCCGAATGGGCTATCGGACATTACTCGAAAATGGCTTCTGTTTCAGAAGGAATCTGTGAACCAAATTTTAAAAGCAGCCATGGCCATAAATGCTCAAGTGTTAACAGAAATGGAAGTGCCTGACAGCTACATTGAGTCTCTCCCTAAGGTATAGACACTTTAACTTGGTTAACGTCACCGTGTCCAATACGTACATTTGTTAATGCACTAGATGTGCCAAACAAGTAAATACGTGTCCAATATTTTAGGTACATATCAGACACTAGTTTAAGCATAAAAGCCAGGACAAATAATAATATAGGATAAAAACACTAAATTTTAAGCAGGTATATCTATCATAGTTTTTGAAATTGTAAATTTCAAAAGATAACATGTCTCTTTGTGTTGTATTTGGTTCTCGTGTTTGTATCTGTGCTTCTTAGCTTGTGCTTTTTAGCTTGTGATGATCAATTCTATGAAATTTGAAACTCGAGCTGAATGTTGATTGTGTTCTTGTAGAATGGAAAAACAAGCTTGGGTGATTCAATCTACAAGAGCATAACAGATGATTACTTTAATCCAGATCAATTCCTAAAATCAATGGACTTATCAACAGAACACAAAGTGATTGATCTTAAGAACAGGATTGAGGCTTCAATTGTGATATGGAAGAGGAAAATGCATCACAAGGATGGAAAATCCTCGTGGGGTTCAGCAGTGAGCTTTGAGAAAAGAGAGATTTTTGAAGAGAGAGTTGAAAGCATTTTGTTCTTAATTAAACAAAATTTTCCAGGGATTTCTCAATCTGCTCTTGATGTATCCAAAATCCAACATAACAAGGTAAAAACCCAACACTTTGATAAACTTTTTCCACCAAATCACAAAAATACCCTCAAATTATCCCCTTTCTTTCAAAACTGATAAAGTAGAAACTCATTAGAATGTTGAATGAAATCCAGGACCTAGAACGGTGTGGCACAGTCACATTCCAAGTCACTGCTACACCGTTTCATTTTCGTCCAACATACTATCGAATTTCTACTTTAAGGGTAGTTTTAGACTGTTAAAACACTAGCAATTCATTGATCTTCATCTTTGCTTTTGTTGTTCACAGGATGTAGGACAAGCAATCCTAGAAAGCTATTCAAGGGTAATAGAAAGTTTGGCATTCAATATCATGTCTAGGATTGAGGATGTACTTTATGCAGATACCGTTGCTCGAGAGTCGTCGATAGAGGAGCCAGCGGAGATTCTTTCTGTGGATACAGAGAAGCAGCTGAGTACTAGTGATTCACCAGCTTCAAAGACACTTTCAGATTTCATGGGATGGGATGTTGACAAAGACAGTTCTTATATAAGATCATTGGCCATTAAAGAGAGTTGCTGTAAAGAAGAAGAAGATGTGAATGTAATGAGCAAACCTGGTAACGTTACAACACCCAAAAAATTGTCTTACTTAGAGAAGCTTGAGAGTTTAAGTGCTTTAAGAAGTCCAACAGCTCGCCACTAATGAAAAAGTAGAAGAAAGTAAAGGGGAGAGGTAAAAAATGAGATGGAAAAGGATATATATAGAGAGAAACAAAATAGTGTGAGATTTTGAAGTTTCATCCAATGTAAAAATTCAAACCCATGTAGGATTTTATTAACCTATTCTTTTGTAGGGTTTCCTTCCTTCCTTCATACAAAGGAAAGAGAAGTTTTTTACTTAACCTTGGGGTTTGAATTATTTGCAATGTACATTCTTCCTAGTTGTATTAACATGAAGCTAATCTAACATTTTCATTTTTTTAATTCATTTTCTAGTGGATATATTTTGAAGTTTGTTTGTTCATCAATATTGTTGTCTCATGTTTGTGACTGCTTTAAAAGTCGGCTGTTTACGCGTAATTTCTTTACCATAGTTTTACATTCTTTTTCATCGTTGTTGTTTTGATGATTTCGGCAATCTTCTTTTTCCAGAGAAAATGCCCTATGTAAGGTGACTTCTAATTCGTGAAAAAATTCTAAAAACAAATGCAAGTTTATACATATAATTTTTTAACTTTCAAATTTTTATTTGAATTTTGAATTTTTTTTAAGTAAATAACAAAAGAGAGAAACTCACAAGCAAAAGAAAGTTATCCTAATAAGCTTAATTCTCAAAACAAAAAACTAAAGCGCCATTTGATATCTAAATGGTTTTCGAAAATTGTGTTTGTTTCCTCACAATTTCTTTACAATAGTCTTCATCTATCTCAACCCTATACCCCAAACTAAACCGTATCTCAAGTTAGCATTTGAATTCTTGGTCAAGTTCCAAAAACAAAACACTAAGATCTAGTATGATGTATGATACCCATTTGATTTTTCATTTTTTGTTATTAAAAATTAAGCCTACAAACACTCTTTCCACTTAAATTTCATGCTTTATCATCTGTTTTCAAAAACCAAATCAAAAATTGAAAATTAAAACAAAAGGTCAATTTTAAAAAACTTGTTTTTGTTTTTGAAATTTGTCAAGAATTCAACTCTTTTACTTAAAGAAACATGTAAATCATTATAAGAAAATTAGAGAAAATAAACTTAATTTCCAAAAACTAAAACTGAAATGATTACCAAACGAGACCTAATTTTTCTTTTCAGAGCTTGACATAAATTTTGAAAACATTGTCGGAAGGTAACGAAAAGAATATAGAAACTCACAGATGGATATAGTGTTTATAAATTTAATTTTTCAGAAACCAAAAATCAAATAGTTATCTAACACCCCTACATAGTTATCAAACTAGACAAAGAACCCATAACCATTATATTGCAACAAGATGTCATTTAAAGCATACTTACATCATCTAATCATAAAATCCACCATGTCAACATGCCCTTTCCAAGGCAAATTAATTCAACCATCATGAAAGTTGTTTATCAATCGCTTGCAACATTAACTAGCAATATATGTTAGTTAAAAATACCAGTAAATAAGTATCTGCTGAATTCACTGAAATGAATGTTTCAGATCAAAATGTTAATCATAAAAAGCATTTATCATTACAAGATGAAATTTGACTTTTAACCTCATCCACATTTAGGACCAAAAAAAAATCAGAGGCAATGAACTAGAAGTAAGAAGAAACCTCAATTGTCAATAAACAGAAAACTACAGAGAACAACTTCCTGCAAAGCAAAGCCGTCATAAAGGCATTGAAATACCTGCAGGGAAGACAAAACAGAATCAAAGGGAATTCTTGTCTTGCATGAATCTAATTGAAATGATGAACTACAAACTTGCATACATAACTTTCAACCATGAATGAAATTAACAAAAGTTAATGTTAGAACTCAGAAGACATTTTCAAACAACTTATAATAAGTAAAGAAGCATTTGGGACGTGGTTTTGGCTTCCCAAGCTTAACCAATGTTTAGGATGAGGAGGTTCCAAAACCGAATTTTATTGCAAAGACGAACGAATTTGAACAATAACCCACTCTCTATGAAACACAGATACTTCAAAATGTGCAGAAAGTCGATAACATATACATCCATATACGTGAGAGATACGTGTCAAATACATGAAATGAAGTATCTTGTCTTTTTTTCCAATTTTCGGACATGTGTATCCCCTTCCAGATACGTGGAGGGGTCACGCCCATGGCATTTTTTGGGCTGGATTTTATTTTTAAAACCCACAGCCCATTTTAAAATTTTCAATTATGAAGCCCAATAGAAAAATAAACTAAAAAAGGACAAATAAACTGTAAAATGAGATTTCCTCGTTTCCCTGCTCTCACAACAAATCCACGAGTCATGAGTCATGACCCCTGCCCCCTCCCCGCAATCTTCTTTTCAGAACAAAAACTCATTTCTTCGACTACAATTAAGCCATGCCACGCCTCAACCCTACACTCTTCTACTACAACTAAGCAACACCCACGCCCAACCTTATCCTACCACCCTCATCTTCTTCACAGGATAGAAACCTATTTCTTCAAAGTGTGCCTTTTGGTGGATTATATTTAGTGTTTTAGGTTAAATTTATATATATATAAATGACGTATCTGTATCTTAGTTTTTTAGAAATTGACGTATTGCTCTATCCTATCGTATCCATATCCCGTTTTTGTGTCTATGCTCCATAGCCCACTATTCAAGCTCCCTCACACTATTTCTCCAAATCCATGCTTTCTAAAGCGGCACAACCCAACAACTTGCCAAACCCGTTGACTTAAACTCCTAGACGTACTAAAACCAAGGCTTGAAGATGCCAAACTCAAGCCTGAAATGCCCCTAAATGATTTTCTTTGCCCCATATTTTCACACTCTTCTCGTTCTCAAGCGTAGAAGTTTCAATTGAGATAGAATACTAGACATCTAACCAAAATTTAAGAGCCAAGAAAGATGCCAAAATTTTGATTACCTTGGTTTTTGTAAAAATTCCCACTAATTTCACTCTCCAAGCCTTATACGAAGATAAGCAATTGAGCATCAGTCTAGATTGACTTAGCCTGGTTTCTGAACTTTGAACCTAACAGCATCTGAAGTACAGCTCAGCTTTTGGAAGAACTACCCAAGTCCATAAAAACAAAATTAACAATCCCTAAAGCTTCCCAGTGAACCAGCAGAGAATGAACAAAGAGTCATTATCATCATAGCCACCTGAGAAAGCATACGATTCAGGTGCAAGTGGAGTTATTTTAATTTTTACCCCACTTGATGCTACCAACTTCTTGTCATTGGAAGTCAGTAATGTTTATTTTTTTACAATAACGAAACGTATCGAATGGATTACTTTCTTCGGGTAGTTTTGTTGTCACTATAAGATGTGGAAACATCTGAGGAAGAAAAGAAGGTACTTGTTCAAAGGAGTATTTTACATCGAATGGGGATGAAGAGAACCTCCCAACTAGCCAAAAATTAAATGCCCTGCACGCATACACAGAAAAGAAACTTTCCTGTCTCCTATTAACTTGAACGCCAATCGAATAATAATTACACTAACTCTAAGAACCAAAAAACGGTTCAAGAGTTTTTTGATAAGTGGAGAAAATGTATTCAAATGTTCAACAATTCATTTCTTTGATATCTTTCCGGCCAAATAACCCAAACACGTGCACCCACCGGCCACCAAAAACTTACTAAGTGACGACCCATGAGTCATGACAAAACCATTAATTCTAAGAGATGTAGTTCTATGAATTGTAGCATCAAGTGATATTCCGTTGAAAATAACTGAGATGTGCATATGTTAGTATGGGTATACACTCACATATCAGACATTGGTAATAATAGATAGAATAAAAATGATATGATGACACTAATGTTGAGATATGCATCACAATTTTTTTCTTTTTTTTTTGAAGGGTTCATAAATTGAAGAACAGAAATATTCTTTACCATCAACTAGTTGAAAACTATATCACTTGAGACAACTTTGAAGCTTGGTGATAAATTAGAAGAGTCAACACATAAAAGTAATCTACCACAGTTAAGTTGTTCAAAACCTAGATAATGCTAAAGTTGTGAAATCAACTATGGCTACTTCTTATATACGATCAGTTATATTAAATTTTCAAATACTAAAGTTGATTGCATCACTCAGCTTGCTTCATTCATACACCAGCTCAAAGTGATGTTTTCCATCTATCATTTTCACCTATATGGCTCTAGTCACAATTCAAAGGTGATGGCAATTCTAGTAGTACAGGCAAGCATCAGGCCGATTAATTCAATCGTACTGGAATTCCACAAGATATATGCATTGAACTAGACCCGAACTATGATCAGATCCTAAAATCTATAAAAACATCCGACATTATTTTGAGGGAAAAAAAGCCATGAAGTGTGAACAAACAAACGGATATTTGGAAGACTTCCTTCGCAACATGCCTCAAGCAAATACAATAATGAAGAATCATCAGCATTCACTATAACCAGGTTGCAAGAAGATACTTAAGCAAAACATACCCTGTGGAACCAAACCCCATCTTTGAGATTCAATGGTCAGACTTGAAATCAATCTTGCTGCAGCTATGGCGCTGTGTAATGGCATCAATGACCCCTGACTACTCAATTCCACTGGTAACCTATTGTCAAAATCTATTCCACAGTAAAGAATTGAACCGAATTTCGTTCTGTAACTAACAATTCTATGATTCTAAGATGAATGAGATTATAAATGGAGGAAAGAGAGAAGTCTCACCGCGAAGTGCAAGGAAGACGCGATGTAGAAGCTGCGGAAGGCTGAGATTGACAAGTCGATTTGAAAGGAGATAGCTCAGAAGATGAAGATCTTTTGTTGAACTTTGGAGCGAGGGATTGCAAGCGAGACGATAACCGAGAGACTGCCTTCAAGGACGACATTGGAGACTTCCTTGTTCTGAGTGAAGCTTGAGGAACTGCAACGAAATGGGCTTCAAAGAATTAGAGAAGGGTTTTATCGAGCATTCAAGCTCTAAACGTCGTCGTTTTTACGCAATGGTGAATTTGAAGTTTTAATTTTAAGGCAGTTTTCAAATATAAAAAAATGCACCAATATATTTATAAATATGACAAAATTTTATTGTCTATTGACCATGATAAACTATAATCACGATTTACCTTAGTCTATCTAAAGTGTGATATTTTGCTGTTATTTATAAATATTTTCAACCGTTTTATCATTTAAAATAATTTTTCTTAATTTTATCTCTACTAGTAATTTTTCTTCGTTATTATGATAATGTTTGATTACTATTCATGTTTATTAGAAAAAAGAAACAGAAACAAAAACAGAAATTTGTTTGATAATTATCTCTTGTTTCTTGTTTTTTGCTTTTTTGTCTTGTTTTTTTTCTTTTTTTTTAAACAATATTGATATATATATATATATATATATATATATATATATATATATATATATATAAAAAAGAAGATAGTACATCGAAAAAGATATTATCAAAAGTTGTCATCTAAGAAGTAAGTCTCGATCACAACTAAATATGATGACAAAGTTGTATCATATCCTTCTTATATTACCCAAATTTGATCGAAACTGTTATCTCTAACTCGAGTCATTTGTCTTAAATAAAGTCAAGTCAAATTCATCTTAATTATATAATTATGTAAATGTTGTTGTTGTAAAATATTAAAGTTAAGTTAAATGAATGTCTTAGTCAGCAAAAATTATATATTGTAAAATTGTACTTGGTTTCAAATATACTAAAAATATTAGAATTAAAATAATATATAAATATGAATGTTGCAAAGTTTAATAGTCAAAGTTGAAATATACAAATATATATATATATGTATATATATATATATCTAAAATTAAAATAATATATAAATCTAAATATTGTATAATTTCAATATTTAAAATTAAAAATTAAGATAAAACATAAATATAGCATAATTGTTTTTTACATAACAAAATTAATCAAGAAAATAAATAAAATATAAAAAAACATAAACAAATATAAAAGAAAAACAATAATAAAAATGGTCATCTTAGAGTTGAAATTTGAAATATAAAAAAAATTATATATATATATATATATATTGAAATTAAAATAATATATAAATCTAAATATCGGAGAATTTTAAATTTTAAAATATAAATATGAGAGGATTATTTTTATAAATAATAAAATTAATACAGAAAAAATAAAAATAAAAAAATGTAATGAAAAAACAATTTCATAAAAAAAAATAAAAATAAAAATTGAAAATGTCAAAAAAAATTATTTCATGACTGGCAAAAGGAAATTAGTTACCATAGGCACTTGATACCAATACACCTGTAGCTGAGAACGATTATTTGTGGAAACGATAAAATAGAAATAGAAATAAAAACAGGAGAAACTATTTTTTGTTGTTTCTGAATTTTGACCCACTTTTTAGAAATGTTTCTTAAAATTTAGAAACAAAAACAGTTATCAAACAAGTTTGTTTCTTAAAAAATGAGAAACAAAAACAAGAAGCATAAAATAGGAACATTATCAAATGGGCCCTTAAAGGTAGAATGAGTGTTTATAAGCTTTAACTTTCAAATACCAATAACCAAATTGTTGCCAAAACGGGACTTTAGAGTCTAAGGATTTTTTTTTTCTTTTTTTTGGTTAACTTTTATTATAGACATTTTCAAATACACTTTTCTCTTGATATATCTTATCTTGTTAGGCACAAAACTAAAGCAGTCGTGTTCTCTTTCTTTAATAAATCACTCATAGTTCATAAATATAAGTTCCCACTTTGTATATCATCTATTGTCTTTGTGATATGAAATGAGAGATAGATAAAAAAATATTGCAAATTATATGAAATAAGAAATGAGATGTGGTTGATCACCTTTTTAATAATATAAATAAATGAGAAAGTGGCTTTTAAATTTGGAGTGAGCCACGCATTTTACTCTCATTCCCAAATACCCATAAGAGAAAACGAAGTATGTTTGACAACTTCCATCATACCTTGGTTTTGAGTGTATTTTCACGAAAGCATTTAGTCTCACTTTTTTTTTTTTTTTTTAATTTATGCTTGTGTTTGATGAGATTTCCGAAAGTTTTTAACTTTGAATCAACTTTGAATTTGTATTGATTTTAGTATAGTGAATACAATCTTTAATAAATGATTCTTTGATGTTTTCTCTCAAACGTTGAAGAAAGTTTTTTTCCAATGCTTCTTGGAGTTCCAGTTTTGAAGTCTTCAAGAATTCTTCAAGAACTTAAGAGAAGTGTAGTCTCCTAAATTTTCACATTCAATTCTTCCAACCTAGGGGTAGTGCTTCTATTCATAGAGTTTTCATAGGTTTTACATGAGTTTGAGCTTGATTAGCTTTTGGGCCTGCAACCGGACTTGGGATGGGACCAAAGCTAGGTTTAGGCCTAATCTTTTATTTGGCCTAATTTTTCACTACGAGCTTAAATTGAGTTTGACTTTAGACCTGAGCGGCTTTAATTATTCGGTCCATCTAATTTATAATTTCAAACTCAACCGAGCTACTATCAAAATTTATCGATGGTGGTCCTAGCTTAATCACGGTCAAATTCGATAAGCAATGTGATCAAATGGCCAAAAAGGAGACATGTGACATCTTTTAATTTGTCATTTATTTGTATCCAAATTGTATTTTAGGAACAAAATAATTCTTAATTGGCCCCTAAATTTAATAAAATGGCCTTTCATTTTAACGACGTGTGGAAATTTGATTGGTTGAACATTCTCATTCAACAACTTGCTTTCTCTACAATTTCATACTATAATTTTCATATTTTCTAAATAAACACTTACATTATTAGTTTTTTCTTCAACAAGTTTTTTAGAACTGTTTTTTTTAGTTTTAAATGTTAGCTTAATTTTTTTTGAAGACATTAGTAAATAGTAGGTAACAAAACAAATAAACTTAATTTAGGGACGAAAGTAGTATCTACAAGTTTAACTTTAAAAAATGAAATATAAAAAAAATCAAATGTTATCAAATAAGTTCAATTAAGTTAACGAACTAGTCGGTATCAAATCTCTGATTTGGGTGATTTGGGGCCTATTTGGTTGACCATTCAAATTATATTTTATGTTTTCAGATTCACGGATTGAATTTAACAAATATGTGTTTGGCAGATAAACTGAATTCTATTTATGAAAACAGTTTTTGAATTCTATTATTTAAATAGTGCAAATTTTGAAAACAACATTCTTATGCATTCATAATATCCAAATTCTCAATTTTAAATTTTAAAATGCATTATTATTAAATAAATACTAAAACGTTTAGAGATAAAATATTATGTCATATTATAAACTCAATTCATTTTCTAATTAAGATATTTATTATGTAATGTACTATAAATTATATAATATTACAAAACAATAGTTTATAGTCAACCTAATATTTAGGAGGTAGATAACTAGTTTTATAATTTATAAATATGGTATAAATACATTTAAAGCAATTATTGTTTAAATTAGAATTTAAAAAAAAAAATAATTAGTATAAATGATAAAATTGGTGTAAATATTTATAAATATAACAAAATATAATTGTTTATTGGTGATAGAAAACGATAGATATTGATAGATATCTTTCACTAATAAACAGTCATATATGATAATGGACTACTATTTTACTATATTTATAAATATTTAGACCCACTGTTATATTTGAAAACAACTCAAAAATAAAATAACGATAATAAATAAATAAAATTGACTTAACTCAACTACTTCGAGTAGATCCATTAAATAAAACAAACAAATAAATAAAATCCGAGGAGATCTATGGATTAAATATTAATAATGAACTTTGTGAGGCCACATGGAAACATTGGGAGTAACTAAGCAACGGGTACTCATGACTGTCACGTTTTGTTTATTCTAAAATATTATAAGTTAAAATCATTAAATTATAAATTTAGTCTTAGTATTTAGGCCATTGGATTTTTAAAATTATAAACTTAGTCTTTTATCTTATATTTTTTTTTGATTCTTGAAAGTCTAAGAATCAATTAAAAACAGAATTCAAATTTGTATATCAAATAGAAAATTTGATTTTTAATTTTTTTTGAATTTATTAAAAATATATTTGACATAAAATTAAAAAGTTTAAAGACATGTTAGATATATATATATATATAATTAGAAGTTTAGAGATCTTTTAGACATTCTTAAAATTTCATGATCTACGATTTTCAAAGTTCGGAGACTAAAACTGTAATTGAACCAATATTATATTACATATAAATTGAGGTGAAATTTTTGAATTCACGACCTCTATAAAAAGTAGAATTATGTTAAATACTATATTAAGTTGCGTGTTGATAACAATTCTATATTATATAATGGTGTGGCTTGTTAATCTAAGCATGATTTAATTGGTTAAGATATTATATTTTCTACTAAAATATCACAACTTCAAATCTCAACCTTCCTAGTGAATTTTTTTAAAAAATTAAAATTGTGGAAAGGAAAAAAGAACTATTGAACTTTGAGGCAGGTTTCAATTTTAATCACCCCAATAATTTAAAAGGTTTAATTTTTTACATTTTGAACTTTGATATTTGTTCTTTTTTTTTTGTTAGAATAAAAAAAATTGTGGTGATATTTGTTGGGTGAAAATTAAAAAAGTGATATTATTTACAACTATATAGAATAAGAATATTATTTTATCATTTATATGATTAATTTTAACACAAGTACCATGTCAATATATGTGAATAAATAATAGATTTTAATACTACTTTGATTTCTATACTCTTGAATTTGGTTAATCCTCGTCTTTCAGCTTGGTCTCCATGCTCTCAATTTTGGTTCATTATGGTTCTTATATTTTCGAAATGTTTATTTTGGTTTTCATACTTTCAATTCGGTTCATTTCGATATTTAAGTTTTAAGAAAGCAACTATTTTGGTCTCGTAAAAGTGAGAACGAAAAGACCAAAATGATCCATTTATAAAAACAGGACCAAATGAACATTTTGAAAGAAGAAAAACCAAAATGAACAAATATTAAAAATTAAGTGACAAAGATAAATATGTTAAATATAAATCAAACCAAATTATAAAGACCAAAATAATATTTATTGCGCATAATTTTTAAATTTTTCGACCTTAGCCATTGCATAAATTTCATATTATTTAACCAAAAAGGAAACATTCCAAAGATATTTCTTTCAAACAAATTTAAAAATTCAAAAGATAAAAACAAAATTTCCCACATGGGCCACCATAATGGAAACCTACTTGCCTAACAAAATAAATAAATAAACGTGGTTCGGTATCTCTTTTATTTTATTTTTTTTCATATTATTATTACTTTTCTATTATTATTTAAATTATTTAAATAATTAAAAATAAAAAAAAGGGGGAGAGAGAGAGGGAAAAAAAGAAAAAGAAAAAGAAAAAGAAAAAGAAAAAGGAGTGGTTTGGTAGGAAAACCCGACCCGATTTGAAGACTACGGGTCCCGGGCAACTTCGTTATCACTTCCACGTTTTTGTTTTGGCAATTCAATGTACGAACGAGGAAAAATCCCATGCTTTCACTTACAACCAATCGGGGTAGGTAGGCAATCGGCAACCAATAGAATCCATGAGTCCGACTAGGCCTCCATTCCAACCAATGATATCGCTCCACCTGGCAAAGAATAACTTTGCACATGACTGATCACGTGAAGCAAAATTTCAGTGAAATTTTCCGTTGGAAAAGATAAATGAATTTTTCGAAAGAAATTCTTCATTCCCATCCACAAACTCGGCCATCTTTATCGCTGACTAGCCGTATAAAATCTTCGACTCACTTGATTTCAACAAGAAACATACCTCAATTCATTTCAATTGCGTCTCGATTTCGGTTTCTTTGCTTAAATCCAGAGAGAAAGTTGAAGACGCAGCTTAACGAGAGCTACTCTCGATCATGGCGGAGCCTTCAATCACCATGGAGGTTGGAAATGATGGCGTTGCTTTGATCACCATGTCTAATCCTCCTGTAAACGCTCTAGCAAGGACCAGTGAGTTTGAGAATCTTTCTCTCTACCTCTCTTTTTGTTTTTTCTTTCTTTTTCGTTTTCCGTTTTGTTTCTGTTTTTAGATTTTAGATTTCTGTTTCTGGACATGCAGTGTTTCCTGCCTTGAAGTCGAAATTTGATGAGGCGATGAGGCGAAATGATGTGAAAGCTGTCGTTTTGACTGGTAAGTCATCTCCAGCTTACTGTTTCGAGCATAACTTGGTTAATTGATTTTGGTTGGAAATTACTTGCAAGAATTTTTCTGGTTTTCGCTTGGTTTTGCTTAGATCAAGTAGTCTCCTCGTGACAAATCTGTGCATTATGTTCATATCTTACGTGGTAATTGAAGCATGATTCGATGGATTAAATTGACCAAACATCAAACGTTACACACTCGACGTAATTTAATAGCATGTTGCACTAATTAAATTCAGTTGTGATTCAAAAGGAGTCCGTACATAAACTTTTGTCAGAATACCCCAGAACGGAAGGAAAGTGACGAGGAAAAGCGAATTCATTATGAAAAGCTGAAATGCGTGTTAATGTCTTCTATTTTATAGTTACCTTGATCGTGTTTCGTTTTGGATCCTCACTCTAATGGGGACAAGAAAACAACGTGATGAAAATTACGCAAAGGGAGGGACCATAGCTGTGACTATTTTGATGTTTTTGGTTTTTAGTTTTTAGTTTTTAGTTTTTAGTTTTTGAAATTTGACAATTTATTTGTAATGGATGAAGGATTTGGATTTTTATCCAATTTTAAAAAACAAAGAGAAGTTTTAAAATTTT
Source organism: Citrullus colocynthis (assembly GCA_031780015.1). Lineage (NCBI taxonomy): Eukaryota > Viridiplantae > Streptophyta > Magnoliopsida > Cucurbitales > Cucurbitaceae > Citrullus > Citrullus colocynthis. Next base: position 300,383 of record QLSR01000294.1, read on the forward strand.
CTGCTTTTTGTTTTCATAAGCTTAATTTTAAAAAAATCAAGCCCTTAGTTATTATCTTTTCATATTTTAATTTTTCCCTCGTCAACTTAGTTGTATAAATATATTACATATAGTTATGCAGATTTCCATGGTAATATTAATGTCTACTTGCTGCCTATATTTGTACGTTACCAGTTTATTTTTTCAGCTTAATTATAGATAACGCAACGCAACTAGCAATCACGTATGTGGCCCTGCATGTTGAAGGATTTTTCCTACATAAACTAGTAACTTTTGTTTGTATGTTTAGCATTTAAGGATTTCTGAAATTGATAACATCCTTGTTTTTTGTGTTCCATTCTAAATTTGAACATCTAATTTAATGTACTGAAGGCAAAGGAGGAAGGTTCTCCGGTGGGTTTGACATCAATGTTTTTGACAAGATCCACAAGACTGGTGCGTTTATATTTATTCTAGTTGGGACTTTAAAGGTGGAGAAATTTCTTTGAGAATTTTCCTTTTTGAATGGTCTGAAATTGCAGGGGACGTATCCCTCCTGCCTGATGTCTCTGTTGAGATTGCAGTCAACACAATGGAAGGTTCTTATGTCATTTTTTAGTATTTTCCTACTTATTGTCTGCCAAGTTTTCATTGATCATTGGGACTTGTTTATCTATGAAAATAAAACTCCATCATTCAATGGTATTTTGCCATAAGTGCAGATGCCAAGAAGCCAATTGTTGCTGCCATCGAAGGACTTGCTTTGGGTGGAGGGTTAGAAATGGCTTTGGTTTGTGCTTCATCTTGAGCATTTTTTCATCCCCCCCCCCCCCCCCCCCCCCC